>JAOYSI010001494.1:0-17028 GCA_025775065.1 Hiodon alosoides | reverse complement strand
GTTGTTACCAACATCTGGTGAAAATTTAATGTCAATAGCACCTTTGGAAATATATTTACTGAGAAAAATGGTGACGTATTCAATACTTATTTCACCCGCTGTATAACTGCACTTGAAATAGCATGAGTGAGAAGGCATTGCTGCTAGAAATTAAGAATGTTGATTTTTCTGACGCCCCAGAGCCCTCTTTTAAAAAACAATATTATACATCTCTAGCACACAATGCTCTGGGCAAACCTCAGAGCTGGCCTCCTGGGCCTCCTCATTGTGGGAGAGGCGTGCGATCCTCCCAGACGTGTTCAAGCTTACGAACACCTGCAGACAGGGATATCTGGAGCCCTTCCAGCAGTCGGAACCACAGCTGTAAGTACAGTTCATCTCCACCACAATAGTTGCGTTGACCACAGTGCAGCTGGACTCCTCTGTCCACACGCTAAATGTGACCGAGAGATACATGAAAGAATTTATTAGCAGTAGCTCTATCCTCGACAAAAGGGGCTTCCTAAATAATGACTTGCTTCTGTGGAGTCTAATTACAGTATTCAAAAACAGCCGCTGTGCGTGAATGGAACCGCCAAAGCTTCTGATGAGGGATACCACCCCCGAGAATGTCCAGAATAATTCCACAAATAGTTTTTGTGTCTTCTCCTCTGCAATGGCCCAGATGATTCACTGGAAACTTTGGGTTCTAGTATTTTTTTGTTTCAAAAGCTTCACAAACATGTTTAAATTAGGTTAAACTAAGTTTGCTGGAATTTTTCACTAACGGTAATGCTGTCCCATGTATACAACTAAAGTTGTAGTTATGAATGCTGATTTATAGATTATAGAAATGTTTATATTTTATATATTTATATTTTAAAAAGTTGATTTCTCTGTAAATATATACGTATGATGAAGTTTTAATAGCTCATTTTTAAAGTGTCTTTCAACATTGGACATTGGGAACATTGGAAAACAACATGGATCTACATTCGTTCATGATTGACACAAGGGCCTATGACACACATGTAGGGAATTACTATGAATTATGTGTAATACTACATCTGTAGATATCTGCAAAATAACATAAGCTGTTCTCAATGCATTACTTATTTGCTTGGCCGACATTCCTATTCAGAGCGACTTGCCTAGCTCATACCCTACACATTTAAACAACTGAAGGGTTACAGAACGTATCCATATACGCATGTATGCATATAAAGCATATATCTTGAAACCTGTAAGCCACAAGCACAACAGTGGTGCTTTAATCCACTGTCATAGAGTCGCTGATGTCTGATTTAAAAGGAGATAGGTATGTATTTTGGGGGGTCTTGCACGTGCTGTTTGGTTCAACATAATTTGTGAAGTAATACATGTTACATATATAACGCACTTACGAACCGTTCAGTGGTGAAAAGTTTAATTATCCTGTGTCGTAATGTGTTATATCGTAATGGGTTATATCATACCACTTAAGCGACAGTCCCGTTTTTTTACTTGCAGTTCCAGGGCTGAAATTGTAAGCTTTGTAAGAAGTTTTGAATAAAGTTGTCAGCTAAGCAACTAAATTGTAATTGAAATCAAGGAAACATGTTTTATATATAACCACAGATTCAGTTTGAAAGTAAAAAAAGACTATTCTGGATCAACAGAAATGTGTTATTATCATGTGCTATTATCTAGTTCACAATCTTTGTTACAAAAGATAATTTTTTTAAAAACTCATTTTGTATAGTACAGAGCAATGAAAGTAAACAACTTGTATGAAATAAATTCAGTTAAAATGGGTGCACACGTTATTACAGTCTTCCTATAGATATTATTTTATATCTTACTTAAGATAACATTTGTTTGTCATGACCACTTTTTATGGTGATATATATATATATATATTGTTGTGTTCAATTTTGTAATACTTTTTTTTTGTAATAATTTTTTTCTTCTTATGTCTAGATTATTATAGAAAAAACAACGCATATGTTGAAACAGATTGATCTTCAAACAGTTCAGTCAATATAAATGTATGTACTTGCTGCAGGTGTTGCCTCTCTACTGACAAAAGCCTGGTTAAAGGTGTAGTACAGAAACAGCCCTGAAGACCTAGCTCTGATGCTGTCACTGTGGTTAAGTAGGCAGTATGGCCTGTCACAACACACAGAGAACAGTCTGGGTTTACAGAGGCGCCGCCCTACCTGTCTGAATAGGACCGCACCGTGGTGACGCCAAGAACAAAGTACATCATGACTGAGATGAAGATCATGGTGAGGCCTAAGAAAATGGCCCTGTCCTCGCCAGCTTTCAGGGCTGTCACTGTCTTCTTCTTGTCCAGAATATCGTACTCCCGGATTTTCTGATAGATGGTTCTGAAGTGTGAAATACACCCAGTAATATTATTAAGTAATTTGACAAACTTTGTGCTTTCATTAATGATCAATTTTGTAAAAGAAAATGCCAAAGACAAATAAACAATTTACATCTTAAATCAATGCTCATATCCATGCTAATTTATTAATTAGAAAGCCAAAACACGTATCACACAAAATCCAGCCTGAAATAATTCAATATTATTTCAAGAATTAACTTTACATTTCTTACTGAGTTATTGTGAAATCACCCAGTTTGTAATGCTTTAGGACAAACAGAAATAGCAATAAATGCTACTATATTCAGACGTTTTAACAGACGGGATCTTTGACTTCACTTAAGCCTCTAAGCTTGTATAATTTCTTCTTTCATAATAGATTTTGGAGAAGCTATCGGTTGATTGTCTTTAAAAAAACTTATTTAGCTGTATTCAACAAACCATACGCAGAAGACTCTGAAAGGAAGAAAACAACAATCCACGTTAATTACAAGGATTAATTTAATCATGTTGAATTCAGTTTAACAAAATAACTTTTCTGTAGAATTTAGTCATTCTGACGGTAAGGAAAAATGCTCTGATATGCCATTCTAGGAGTCTTTTCTGGGTTTTCTGCAGTAACACAGAATCTTTTCAAGTGACACTGAATGCTCTTTTGAGGATTAGCATTTCTGTAGACTTCCTTCCATTTTCATAGAAATTTCCACAACACACACCTGCAAATTCTAAAATTAAATGTTAGGTACGTTTCAAAATCTCAGTCTCAGCCTGATCACTGCATCATTTAAAAGACCACCCTGAGAGAAAGCCTTGGGAAAACTTATGTTTTAAAGTTTTTTTTAAAAGATGTCTGAGTAACCCCAAATCTAATGCTGTTATAGTAACACAATCAGTTTTTGGAACAGGAATCATAAGAATGACACAAATGTGAACAACACCTTACCTCCTCTCCTGTCCTGAGTCTCCGGCCCCTTTGTTTCCGGTCAAAAGGAACATCTTCCCTGATGCCCGACCAGGTCGTGTGCTCACAGAAGTGTTCCTGAAGGAGTGCTGAAAAGACCTGCAACAGGAGACATTCAGTGTCCAAACTGAGTGCCGGCGACCCGAGCCGAAACTGCACCTGGCAGGCACGCCGCAGATCCCTGCAGGTCTGGGCAGCAGAGATTGAGAACCATCGGACTTGCAGACGTTGGTGCGGAAACGCACAGAGAGCCGGGAGGCAGACAGGGAAGGAAGAGGCTGAAGACTGGCGCTGGGTCTGTCTGTCAAACCCGCTCACTCCAGAGCTCCCGTATCCAGCCTACTCAGCCGATAATGACAGTCAGTGGTGTGAGGCAGCGCGGGAGGCGGAATGACAATGAGGGAGTGAGGGAGGTGCTGCTCCCCTCCGACCACTCAGCCTCTCACAGCCAGCTGTGTTTAATGTCTTCCTTCATGGCCTGCCATAATTGGCCCCCCTAGGAGGTGCCCGGCGATCCTGCACAGGTGTTTCCGGGGCTGCCAGCCGCTTGTTGAGGTTCAGCTCCATCTAAACACAACCCATTAACTCTGCACTCAGGTACCTGTCGGGGGGTGGGCACACAAACTGTATCCAACCAGGGGAGAGGAGAAGAGAAGAGCGCTGGGAACATGGCAGTCGTGCCTTGGTAAACATTTACTGTTTCCTGTCAGCTTCCTCACTACAGGAGAGCTGATGTGTGGGGAATCTGTCACTCCAGAGACGGCCGCCTGCGTACTTAAACGACAACCATACCCATAATTTGTCAGTGGTTCATGCTATTTCCTCTGAGTTGTGTCGTTTGATCTGGGCCAGCCACTATGCCAGTGTCAGGACATTTGCCTTATTTATTCACCTTTGGGGCTTTGCTCTGCATCCCGAAGAAGAATCTGTGTTTCTGACTGACGCACGCATTGCGGGACACACCGCTGGATGTCATAGATAAGGAATGTGTCAGCCCCTGCCTGTCCGCATGATGACGGAGCAGCCTTCTACAGGGACAGCTACGCTAGATCACGATATGGCTGTAATTGCTCTGATTGACGGCGAAACCTCGCTCCTGTTGGCAGGCATGTTGAGTCAGGACGTGGTGAAGTTCAGAGCTTTTTACCCTGATGTCTTTCTTAGAGCCCTTTAGCTGTCACACTTTAAACACAGTCTAGACGTCACTTCATTGCTGATTAATATCTTTCGGACAAGGCCATGTAGCCAGACATTGAGTACACTTTTAAAGCCAAGATAATGACCTGTGCTTTCATGTGAATGAAATGAAAGACACACCGATGACAACTGGGTGACCAAGGAAAGAGCAGCAAGCTTAATGGCCAAGAAAACCAAGCCACCACTCGGCTGTCTCGCCGCGGATCTCAGTGCCCTCCAGCATCTGGTGAACATGTGAACATCAGGACCATTAGCCAGACTTTGACATCCGTTGTCAAATTTATCCGCAACAGAACAGAGTAAGCACAGGCTCCGTCTGGTGCAGTTGCTCATTGTGGATTAAAAAGATCTGAGATGCTGCTCCCTATGTGTTGACTTTACACAATGGCTTAGCTGAAAATGAGTGTTTGGGAAACTTTTACCACTGAAAAAAAACATTTAATTAAATTATGTTGTATACGTTTTGACTATAAAACGTTTCTTACAAAAAAGTTTGTTCTCACAACTCAAAATCTGTCCCACCATCCAGACTTCACTTGCATTTTTAAGCTACATTCGCTGCTCAGAATCACCGAATAGGTTTACTGTATTGGCATAAGGTGTAAACAGAAGTGAATGGCTATTCCTTCATATAGGAAAGGTTTTGTGTGGGTGTGTCTGAGAGCGCTGGGTGTGGAGGACGTTACAGAGAGTAGGCATGTCTGAGAGCGTTGCATGTGGAGGACGTTACAGAGAGTGGTCGTGTCTGAGAAAGCGGGCTGTGGAAGGCAGTACAGGGATTGGTACAGAGAGTTTCACGCCTACTGTTGAGTCTCTCCCACAGGGTTTTTCCCCCCTCTATTTGGATTGACTATTGGATGCATTGAAGGACTCCAGTACACCTCTGTGCCAGGAATGTATGATTATCTGTTTATTATCAGTGCTGACTTCATTAGTGCCATAACCCCAGCTGTCCACATTTTTAACAGACAATTAGGTGCTTAATCTTGCACAAAATGGCATCGCTAATGACATCATAGACAGCGCTTTCTAAAAAAAGGACATCATTGCTGATTGAGGTACAAATTAGATGTAATACATGTTGTATTACTGCCACCTTAAATGATCACCGCCCTTTACAGTCCCACATTAAATCACATAATCATCCTATATAATTGCATTTGAAGAGCATGGCACATTTGGCTGAAGACACAGTCCAGGTAAAAGCTGTTTTTGCCCCTGGACAACATAATTTCCTGTAATTACAAGAAAAACCCTCAGTCCTTCAGCGCTTCCACTCCGGAACCTTCTTTGAGAAAAAGCGACTCGATGCCTGTTGACTCCGAGACTAATATATATGATTCTCCAGTGATATTAAAGCAGACGTGCTTGTGTGTGTTTGACACGCCCACTGCTGGCCCTCGGGACGCCAAAACTTCAGATATCTCTTGGCGTGTAGTCAATAAAGCTCAGACAAAGCTTCCCAGTAATCCATTAATAATTCAATGAATTCAAACCACTCTGAAAGACAGAAAAGCACCAATCGAACAGCGGGGATCACACCAGAAAATATCAAACTAATTTGTGGGATTTCCTGAAGCGACTCATAGAAAAGCGAAATGCCTTTCCCAGTAGTCTCCGTCTTGACTCGGGTTATATCCCGTACTGATCTCAGTACAGTGCGTCTGTGCACGTTTCTCCCGACTGGGAATATGAGTGATCTAAACAGAGGCTATTATGACTCAATAATTCTAGAAATGACAGTAAAGGGTGACACATAAGTATTTCTTGAAAAACATACAAAGCAAAGCTTTTGTTCTCGTTTTCAAAAAAGGATTGTTAAATCATTTAATTTTGATGTCCACATGCGATGACATGAGAATCTTTGAGGGAAATGTGCTTGACGAAGTTCTTGTTGTTTTTATTTGTGCTGTAAATAAGAGTGCACCTGTGAATTTTGAGGTCAAAAGGTCTGAGACCAAAATTCATGTTCCAGTTCATAATAAACTTATAATCATATCTGATATAGTTACATGTAAATCAGTAGGTTGTAGTGCAGTCTAGGATAGCATCATCAGTCACTACTCACAAGCCTGGGCTTCCCGACAGCTGAATAAAAAACTGAGGGCACATTAGAGCACAGAATAGGTCCTTTCCAGAAAATCAACATTGTGATGTACAGCACTCTTTGGAAATTCTCCCTCATGATATTTTGGACTTGTATAGTTCACCATTTTTTATTAGGCTTTTAAAGGACCCCTAAACCTAAATACATTTCCCTAAATGCGTTGACTTGATGCTAAAGGAAAAAACGATTTCTTGTTCTTCAAAGGCTGTTTCGTCTTTTAAAGATTTGTAGAGAGAACTTTCCTCTCCTATGATAAAATCATGTGCCCTTTTATTTATTAATTTGGTCTCTGCATCTGTCCTTCAATCCTTCAATAATTAAACTTCAGCAGCTTTTGTTCAATATACCTGTATTTATATATACAGTATTTTAGTAATTTTCTATTTTATCATTTTGTTCTCACTATCAATTTATATCAAAGTAATTTCTATATATGATTCTATTCTTTTTCACAAAGATGCATTTTCTTTGTGACTCTGATTAGAAAAATGCACAGGAGTTACATTTCAGGGAAAGGGTATATTTTTAAAACCACCGTTTAAATAGACAGTAAAGTGGACAGTAGAGACAGATCACAATGCAGATCATAGCAGCACTGTTGTGAGCTGTGAACAGAGGTTTCACCTTAGGTCACTGCAGAAATCCTTTTTCAGATGCAGTTCAAATTACCTTAAATACATCACACTGTGATGGAGAAACCTTGTGATCTCTTTATGCCTCTGACACATTACACATTTGCACTCCCTAGTTCTCGGTCTGAAGTCACGCTCTGTTAATGTAATTAAAACTGCAGCTCTTAATTTAAAGGAAAACTGCCACACAAGAAGAAGATAGCTTTGAGTACAATGTATTTTATCTTGTTTACTATCATAATTAAACTAAAAGCAGTCATGCAGGAACTAAACCTGGAATGATACAGATTAAATGTATTGTTTCCTACTTTAAACTTTAAATATTATTTCACAAAGTTAACATGATGTGTTTCTAAATTCTCGTAGCTTAACCACACATTTCAACTATGCTGACAATACTTTTCACACAAAAGTTGTCAGGGTGACGTTTAGCAACTCATTTTCCCAGCGCAATCTGCAGCCTCACCTTCATGCTGTGTTCCTCCTCCTCACATTTAAGTCTTAAGCCATATACTGATCACGATGACCTTACTCTAATGGTATTCCTAATGGAAACTGGAGCATGATTATGTCATATATTATAAAGAATGGAACATATTCTTCCTAGACAGCATTCATTTTGAATGAATTTTTGGAAAAGTTTCTTGTAAAACCCAAAATTCAAATCCTCCCCCATTCTACTCTTCTCTCACCAAAACATTTGCACAAAATATATTGTGCCATAATGGAACAGAACTTTCCCTTTATAAACTTGTGCATACACAGTATGTTGCTATTTTTAACACCACTGAGCAGCTTAGTGCTTTTACTGCATTTACTGAACAGGTACCTGCAGAGAGCCCAATAACTCCACAAAGCACAGGACATCCAGAACGCATACCTTTGGTGCATGTCTTCTCTGCTCAATGTCTTCTAATTTGTGACAGTAGCTTTTGTTCTTTAAAATACTTTCAACCAGTATGCCCCTTGAAATCTAGTAACTTTAACCTTCTGTCCAAGTTCTTCTTGAATAATTCCCCTTGAATTGGGAAACAGAAATCCCAAGAGTCAAGCAGAAAACTGTAGCTGGATCACACTTAACGACTCGTGTTTTGAGTCGAATAGAGAAATATATATCCAAAGCAATCATGACAGCAAAGCTGCTTCATGACATGGTAAACATGATAAACTATCAATGGTAGAATGTATTAATGAAGAGCTAATGAAAGACGCACCTGGATCTGTGAATGAGACTGTCAACACAAGCTCAGCTGGAGGCAAAAATCCCTCTCTCATAAAGGATGTTCACAGTTTACACTGGCTCGGCACTGAGGAATTGCCCTGAAACGGGTTTTCACAACAAATTCAAACTCTTATTCGTCAAAACTGAATGGCGGCACACGCATTCAAATGTATGGTAATGCGGCTTTTATGAGTTATTATGTTGAGGTCATTCAGAGGTCGGTCCCTTACACTGACGGTCGATGGAGCTCCATTTTGTAAATTGCCGGATGTTTTTTTAACAGTGGAAGCGGGAGGGAGGAGATTTACATGCCACTTTTGTGACTGCAGAGCCGCACGTTTATCAATATTGTTTCCATGAGCAAAGACCACTCGACCTTCCTCATCAATCAGCAGAGTTAAAGCTGCTGTTTTTCTGGACCACTGCATCAGGGCTTCCAAGTGTTCCAAGAAAGTAACCGATCACCTCCGTTCGGAACAGCGGAATAACATTAAAATTATATCAATCACAATTGTTTTTATTCGCATGGAAATATCGTAAAACTTGAATTGCTAGTGGTTAATTATGAGTCAAAAATTGTTTGCAGTGTCAGTCTTAATGTCATGCCTCTCCACTTATAAATGGTAAATAAATACTGTTTAATTACCCTCAATGGTGTTACAAGTAAGTCTGTGGTTTGTGTAAAGCATCTCAACCCTTACAGATGAGAAATGAAAACTGTACCGGAAACAGCATTCCCCAGTTTTTTATGTTGTGGTTCTAATAATGCTTAGATCATGGCAACCAGAAACGAGCACATCGAGTGAGTTCAAGACAGACACAGTCCACTGATCTCAGCACCTTTACAAAGATTCTCCTGGAGAGGAGTCTTCCAGCTCCATCACAGCGGAGCATTGCTGTCCGGTCATGGAGGACATATGTGCAAAACGACAAAAAGTAACCTGCTCTCTACCTTAATTGATGTGTTTAACTCAGCAAAAAATAACCACACTCTTCTTCACCCACGGTAGAGAACACCAGATTCAGGATAAATAAATATAAAAACTTCTGAATAGACTAATATTGATTCTACGGAGAGTTACATCCCATATCAACATGCACGCATACACGCATACACACATACAAACACATCAGCATGCAACAAATAACAATACATACAAGTAAAAAAAGGTTCAGTAAATTAATCTCAGATGTTTCTTCTGTATGGTCACCTACTTCCAAACGTAAGCTTGAACTGAGGAACTGGAGAACTGAGGGGCGTAACATACCTGTATTGTCTGACTTCTAAAATGCTGTGATGCTGGACTGCCCTCTGCTATGCCTCCCCAGACCCTCCCAAAACTATTAAAAGTCTTGTTGCAGTGGTAGATTTGTGGCCTGGCGAAACGCAGACCGCACAATTAAATTGCAGCAGGCAGTGATTTTTTCCTTCTAAATTTTAATCGACAGTTAAGGAGAAGCTGGTTTATCTTGCCAGATCAGGGTTTGCCCTTGGAGCGCTTCTGAGGTCACCAGTCTGAGACAACGAGGGGTCCCAGTTTAATTACAGAGGCACAGTTAAAGTAGTGAGACGGGGAGAGGGTAACTGTTATTAATAGCCGTGTGTCTTTCCCAGTAACCGGTGTGTCAAAATAATAATTATGAGTGGGTGTCCCCTTATCTGGCTCCCTAATGACTGCTGACTTTGCACTGCGAACAAAAAAACAGTGAGGTTGTCGCAGGAGAATGACACCTGAGTGCTTAGAGAATAGGTTTGCTGGTGGTTCCAGTTTATGTATTAAACTCATTTTCTCCTGCACATGCCTGAAGTTAGAAGTTAGAAGATGCAATTTATTAGCCCCACATACAACCACACCCTACTGGACACATATATAAACGCATTAGACAGAGAGAGTACTTTGTTACTTAGAGTTACCCATTTACACAGCCAGCAGTTACTGAAGCAATTCTGATTCTAGTACAGCAGTGTTGGATTTTAATGGCAAGCCCTACACCCTAACCACTCTATCACATATATGTATAATAGGGTTGTCCAAAAAAATGATACATCGACACTACCTTGATACCAAATTTCAAAAACGGTTCTGAACTTCATTAATTATGTAATCAGATCACACTGTACTTGTATAATGAAAATTTTGTGTTTGGGTCCTTCATGTAAAAGACAAAAAAAAAAGCTTCCCTTTTTCGTCCGTGCAGGGACATCACACTTGCCAGGTGGAAACAATGAAATCAAGGCAGCCAGAATTTAAGAGTAAACAGTTAAGATAGAAGGCACAAAAGCTTAGTGACCCACACTCTTAGAAAAAGAGAACAGCAGGAGTGCTGTGTGTTTAATAATGAAGCGAATGAGCGAGGCGAAGCAAAATATCCACTCAAGCACAAATGTAAACGGTGCTTTAAGACCGTACAAACAAAAGGAGGCCATACCTCAAATTTAGTGAAGCATTTCTCAGACTGGTACCCTCACCTCTTCAAAGAATTCAGACAGGTTGCGCAGATTATTAAATTAATTTCTCTCTTATATAAGAACAGCAAGTCAGCTAATTTAGTGCTAATGTGTGCATTGTTGGAATCTACCGTGGTCGATAGCATTTATCTGCGTTCCCATTTTTACAGATAACGTGGCTAGTTTGATTTTTTAAATCAAAAGCACAGGAAAGTTTTTTTTTAAAATTCCATTTATTCATTAGTTTCTTTACTAAATTTAGCGGGTAATTTTTACTTTTCTGAACCCCTGATTTGTTTTACATATAAGTCACGCTTTAAAGCACAAATATAATCCAGAGAACCTAAACTCTCTCACTGTGATGAGTTCCAAGGACAACCTTGAGATGTTTGTGGACCTGTTTGAAAGGGAGTAGTGGCTCTTTTGTGCGCCGGAGCTCAGAAGGTGGCTCATGGCATCAGAGTGAGTGTTTTCCTGAGCCGGAAGCTTCACCCCAAACGAGATGCGATATGCCGCTCTGAAGAGAGTGGCCCTCGCCATTAAATAGGCCCTTCCTCTCTCCGCTCCTACTTGCTGGGACGGTGCTTCACCCTGGTGACAGACCATGCCCCCTTGCAGTGGATGGCCCGGGAAAAGGACACCAATGCCGGGTTACCCGCTGGCGCCTCTCTTTGCAGGCCTTCCAGGTGGTGCAACGGCCGGGGACCCAGCATGGCAATGCAGATGGACTCTCCTGCCGTCATGCACTGTGGACCATGGTTCCTCCAGGTGGTCAGGGGATTCTAAGGGGGGGGGGGGATTGTGGTGCAGGAAGGGGAGTCCCCACCCCTGTATGCACCCCGACAACACCGCTAGAGGTCACCTGCCCTCACCGGAGGAGGCCTCAGCACTGCGGACAGTGCCTACCTAAGCCCTCAGCCGTTCAGCACCACCCCTTCGCGCTCAAGCCTGGACAGCACAGAGGGCCTCATCTTTCAATTAGGCAGCCAATTAGCCTGGGGAAGAGGAACAGCTCTAGGCTGTTCCCATAATTGGCTGCCTTCCTACAAAAAGGCCCTCCAGCCACATTGAGTCTGTCAGTAAGGTGACTGAGAGAACCTGTGTTCTGTTTCAGGCGCAGAGGAGGAAGAAGCCTTGTGGCCAAGACAAGGACCCCAGCCATCCTCCTCTGCCAGCCACCGCACCCTCAGCTTTGCCCCGATCCAACTGGCAAGAGAGTAGATCCCACGCAGCCACCATAATCTTTCGTTCCCCTTCTTTTGTTGTGGCCTAATAAACCTCCTTTTGTCCCAACTCTTGGGTAGTCCGCCTCGTCAGTTCCCCGCCCGGTGCTACAACACGGAGCATATGGAAAACCCAAGCACTGGAGGCTGCTACTAAGAGCCTTGACGAGGTTCCTGAGGAGGACTCGTCCGCTTGGTCTGGTGGAGTTCCCCTGACAGGGAAAACCATATCACTTTAGCGACTGTGACACCATCGGAAAATTGAATTTAACTTCACTCCTAGTGAAGACTATATCTGTGCAATAGTTTACTGGCTAGGAATAAGGGCCAAAATAAATTCTTGGAATGTCCAGAATTCCAGAAAAACAATCCTACTGCTGTATCAAAAAAAGCACCTTTGTGCCCATTGCCTCTAATTGAAGCCCCCTTTGAAATAACAGGCATGTATCTCATCTAGCCTTTGGAAGTACAAATGGGTATTGGTTTGTCTTAGACTTTGTTTATTATGCAACTTTAGCTGGAATCTCTGCAAAGAGCGGTGCAGATACCTTATTCAAGGATTTTTAATGAATCCTCACTGATCAGGGCACAACCTTTATTTTACGCGCCCTTGACAAACTGTTTCAACTATTAGATATCAGGTTGATATTAAGCAACAACCACTTGCAAACCAACAGGCTTTCGGAGCAGTTCAATAGGATATGGAAATCTGTGATGTCGAAGTTTGTTCAAAATGAATTGGCATAATCAGCTAATCAATCCCCTGTTATTTGCTGTCTGGAAGTTCCACAGACATCCATGGGGTTTTTCCCATTTGTATTATTTTAGGAGCCGCCAAGTCTAATCCTCATGACCAGCCACTGTGGGCAATTATTGCTACTTTGTATAGCAGAATCTAATTTCTATTGAAATCCGAAACCTGCTAGAACTGATTAAAATGTACTTAGATTCAATGCTTAATATTGAAATGTGTTTGTTAATCCAATCAGGTTTGTAGATCCCAGGCGCCGTGGTCCAGAGGTGAGGATTCAAGTTGAATTAGCTACTAAAAAATACTTGAAACTCGACTTGGACTTGAACACCTATGACTTGTGACTTAACTAAGACTTGAGCCTGATGACTTTACAAATCTACATAGAATTGTAAATGGTAAATAAAGCTAGATGTTTCATAGCAGAAAATGTATCTGTTTCAGTGCCCAAATCTAGCAAGGACATTCAACCAATCGCTTAACCAACAGGAGTCGATTCAGATTCAGTTGCAAAACAATCAATGTGAATCAATTCATTTATATGATTCCTTTCTTTCACGTCTTGCATCACAGTTTTCAATGAGAGAGTTGCTGTGTGGCTCAAAAATTTAAGATGTAATTTATACCACTTCCAAATTTGTAAGGCATCCCAAGACACATAATTTCATACCTTGATAGCTTAGCTTGAAGGCCTGCAAGTCCGTAAACGTTGTAGCTAGCTATTTATCCCATAGGAAAGCACTGCATCACAGTCTCCCTGCTATCTTTGAGCGAACCATTTTTAAATTTACAACTAGGTATCTTGATTCATTGCACTGAATGAAAAAGCAGTAGCTAGATAATCAATTGATACAGCCAATTTGGTGGATTCATAATATTGGGAGAGTTAATTGTGTTAATATCAGAATTAGCAAAATTGCAACAAGCTCGAAATATAGTCAGTAATCTAATCCATGGGAGTAGTGGGGAATGCAGTCCTATAAATGTCTCACTTAGCTGGAGTAATTGTTTTATATACCCTATGTTTTATACCCATACAAGCCCTGTAGGCTAGGGCAAAATGAAATCTGTAACTTTATATACAAATGCATTAGTTAGTAAGACAAATTATGACACAGTATTGTGCAAAAGTCTTACGCACCCTAGCCTTTTTACTTAAAATGTAGTTTTTGGTGCACGTTTTTTGTCTTCTGTATTAGTGTCTCAGTAGAAAAATGTCATTATTTTTTTTGCAAACATTCATTCTCAAAAAAAAGAAGAACAAAGGGTAAGGCAACAGATGTATGGTTTCTGCAGAGCCCTGATCTCAACATCATTGAGGCTGTATGGGATTACCCAGACAGAAGCAAGCGAAACGGCCAAAGTCTGTCGAGGAACTGTGGAAAGGGCCGTCACAGCAAATATACATTTTATTTATTTATTTTTTGGTTTAGTTTTTTTACTGCCCTTTATAGTATTTTAAAAATATTTTATAACTTTTCATTTCAATATTTTTGAAAGCATCTTCACTTTATAGAATCTTTTTGCATGTGCCTAAGACAATACTGTACATGGGGGGGGGGGGGGGTTGCCCAAGTGTCAGAATCTGGTGCTAGTCATTGCATACAAAGTGTGCTATAGCTAACTAAACTTGATGTTCTGCTACAAGTGCCTTTTCTCTGAATCATGACTTGTTTTATGTATTGCTATGCTGTGCTATCAGTAGTGAATTATTATCTCCCTTATGCCCACCTCACAACTTTCTGGCGAATATGACAACAGAAAATTTATGAGAGACTTACCCTTTCTCTCAGAATGAAAGGTTTAAAGCTCCAGGTCATCTATACATTTGAGTTTTCATAAAGTATAAAAGTGTTGATTGTGAAAGAAAAAAACAAGATTTTCTGTGTTAGACTATGCTGTTGACAGTTTTCACAGAAGTAGCCCTCTTTTTGGCTGGGCTATAAAGGAGTTTGAGTTCGCTCTCTTCTGATTGAGAGTTATATCTCCCCTGCATATGCAAATCTTTGTATGTACGACGAAACTGGTAGATTGCTACATGAAAAATTATGGTATACACCCTGCCTTCCTTGAGACTAACGCTGCGGACCGTTTCACCTGTTAAAAAATGTGCAGTTGGAATGCAGTTGGCTGAGGAGAAGAGGGCTGAACATCACCTGGTAAAGCGACAGAGAAGAAAAATGACTATGGCTGCACCTGCCACCAACGGGTCAGGCTTTTATGTGCTCTGTCTGTGGTAGGCAGTGTACAGCCCAAATTGGATTAATCAGTGGTCAACCCACAAGCAGTAATTGAAGTCATCACTGGATGGGTTGGAGAACCAGAAGAAGAAAGGCCATCTGCTAATATACACTTTGCGTGTGACAGATAACTCGGTCACTGATTTTGGGCAGTACTTATACTTCACATGCATGTTCCCTGATTAGAGGTGGCTAACTTGCCC
Source organism: Hiodon alosoides (assembly GCA_025775065.1). NCBI lineage: Eukaryota > Metazoa > Chordata > Actinopteri > Hiodontiformes > Hiodontidae > Hiodon > Hiodon alosoides. Next base: position 1,696 of record JAOYSI010001494.1, on the reverse strand, counting down.
CATGGGTGCACACATTGCCATGACATAATCCATGTAACATTTTCTCATCCCAGTGTCATATCAATACTACCTCTCCCTTCTGTTACCCTGTTTGGTAGCTACACACACATGTTCTATTTTAATGTTATAGCTGTTCATTTGTTTATTGTACTCAACTGTGTTCAGTGTTAGGAGAGTACTCTGTCTGGTCTTGTGGTCTTATGGTTTGTAGTTAGAATGCTGCCAGACTCATGCATACGTTCTCAACATTGACAATTAGCTTTGTAGTTCTCAAGTTGCTCATGGATGTTCCTGACAAAATGAACATGCACCTGGGACTGTTAGACATCAGCTGATTTGAATCCATTAGACCACTCACATAATCAATCACAATCACATAATCACATTATCCCTACAAAAATGGATTGGACCTCAGCACAGCATTCTGTGGGATTTTATTTTAAATTTTTATTTAGGCCATTATATACTAGAAAATATATATATAGTGGAAAACCCAGGTGTCGCTAAGGTCCCTGCCCTTTGGTACTACCTCCAGGTTATTGTACCTGTGTTGTTATTACACAGCTCTTTTTTGTGCACCATAATTTGCCACAATTTGTGATTTGTATTATTATTAGTATTAGTGTTGATATTGTTATTGTTGTTTCTGTATATGTGGCACTTGGTTTCAATTAAACCTTAGTCAGATGGGGACAATGTATTCATTCTTTTTAGCTTCTTGTTACTGAATAAAAGATATAGCGTATACCCTTTAGCTGAACGATATCCTTTGTTCTTCTCCATCTCTTTAATATTGGCTGTGATATTTCTATGAACCCTCCCACCCGTGTTTTGATCAACACAAGGAGATTTGCATTCTCCAACTGAATTTTATTAGCGAAAACGAACACACATTTATGTGGCCAAAAAGAGTTCGGTCATTATGGTTTTCTTTTTTACACGCTTCTCCTAAGGAACATTATGGAACCACTAAATCCAAACCCAGAATTTGTGCCAGCTAAATGATAAATGTAATGCTAGCTAGCCAAGCATATTTATACTCAGTTTGGTATAAGTGGGCCAACAATTGATTCAACAGAAGGTGGCAACTATCTATCAATGACATATTAAATTTACATATTTTTCTATAGTTGGTTATAAATAAGCCTGCTGTAACAGTCATATTTTCGACCTGTGTGCTGTGTCTAAGCCTCCAGGTTGTTTATTTGATTTAAATGTTTTCAGTTTAGCGGATTGTTACAGTTAGCTTTATCATTCAATTGTGTATGTTTCTATTTATATTCATTATCTAGAATCACAGTATAAATACAGTTATTTCTAGAGGTATTGCCATATCATTAGTATTACCACTCTTATAACCAGTTTGCACAGTACAGATGAAGTGGATATTTTGTATCTATAAATTATTCATTATGCACCACTTCTAATACCTAGATATTATTTCTACAAGGCAACTTAATTCAAACTCACACATAATTCAAACACTCATTTTAAATCAAATAGCCAGGAACTGTCACAAAAGCTTTGAAGATAAAACACCTAAAAGGGTAACTTATGTTAAATATTAAACCTACAAAAAAAAAAAAAAAAAAAAATATATATATATATATATATATATATATATATAAAAACAATAAAAATAAAAGCAAATTTATAAATAAAAAAAGAAAAATATTTTAATTGAAAAACAAATTTA
>JAOYSI010001493.1:0-17029 GCA_025775065.1 Hiodon alosoides | reverse complement strand
AGAATTACTCAAGTATTTTTAGAAAGGCGTTGCTTCTGATTTTGGAGGGTGCTTTTCAGAATGCTTTATGCAAATCATTGTCTCAGCTGTTTGGCTTTTGAGATGGTTCATATTGAATTGCCCACAAGCATATTTTTGATTAAAAAAAAATGTTTTGATTAAAAAACAAAAACAAATTGAGCACACATTTCTAATAAAACATACAGGCATGTCATTTTTTATTTTTGTTTGGGCAACGGAATCACTGTAGGTTGGTATTAACTTTTATTAGCTTTGTGTTTTGGTTAAGTTGCCTGTTCAATCATATTAGTGCGGCAAACCAATTATATAAAATTATTATTATTTTTATTTTTTTGTGATCCTGGCTGAAGATAACGCTGGTACATACCTAATATGTGAATGTTTAAAAATAAATATTCCTCATCTAATAAGTTGCATTAAGATGACATCATCTGGTTAGAAAAATAGATTGTGAGCGCGGCACTGTTTTTCACACCCCTGGAAATTCATTTTCTTTTCATCTAATTTGCAAATTATTCTCACATAGAATAATATGCAAGTTGGAATACATTTTACTTTCATTTTGTGTACGGTTTTCTCAGCATGCACCACAAGGCTACACTGGGTTTGTTTGGCGAGAACAACAAGTGAACAGAATTGATTTTGTGTTAGCTGTCTTGCAAGTGAACTCAATATAGATTACTTTTCCCTTATCCTCCTTCATGGCTGACAATTCACTTTATCGAATTGACACAAAATGTGTTCTCCAGAATTTTATCCCGCAGTTATTAGGAATTCCTTTCCCTGGTATTTCTGAATCAATACTGTTCCTCTCTGCAGTGTCTTAGAGACCAGACCAGATCAAAGGCAAACAAAGATTAAATTAATGCAAAAAACAAACTCTTTACAAAAAGGCTGTTTTAGTGATGCGTCTTTCAAGTGAACCTCAAAGTTGTTTTATTAAAAATATCAGTTACGCATTTGGAACGTTAAATGCCCCCCAAGCTGTTAATTTGTCTAAGAATGAAATTTAACGTCAGTGTAAGGAATGTCTTCTAGATCTGGAATATTTTTCAGGCCGTTTAGTGTGACGTTTAATCCATTAATTTTCAACTAAATGCTGCTTGAATTAAAACAGCACCTTGCAAGCACGTTTATTGACAACAAAAAACCTCACAAATGATCGCTATTTGTCTATTATACTAATTATACTAATAAACATGTGCTGGCTTTTTCAACATGCCACTCTTCAACCATTTATAATGTTAGGAAAAGAAAAAACACCATTCAATTACAAACAATCTCTTCAATTAATCGTGAGAACTGATTGGTGGTGGGGGGGGGGGGGATCAAGAGTTCACAGACATCATAAAATGGTGGTTGGAAATATGTCTGATCCCAAAATAAGAATCATGAAAATAAACAAAAACAGTGCTGATTTCAAGATTATGACACAGATTGTTACATGTATGTAACAGTTATATCAGAAACATATTCTTACTGCTTCTCATGTGATTAAACGGGACCCCGTTTCAGGATAGACCAGTAGTTTGACAAACAGCACAGACTAAATGGAATGAATAACTGGAAAGCAGAAAAAGTGGCTTACTTAATACTTTACATTAAAAAAAATGAAATAATAATAATAATATGCCTGCATTTCACAAGTACAGTTTGTCTTTGTTTATCTTTGGTGAAATGTATAACAGGCAAATTCAAGTTATCGACGCTATCAGTTCTTGTGTAGAATGTTCTCTTCTGCTTCTGTACCATGAGATTCTTGAAAGTAAAAACTAAATCATGTAGTGTGAATGCCCAGCTCATTCAGGAGTCGTGACAACCAGCCCGGATGCATTCGCACTATTTCCAGTATCCAGGTTCAAAATTAAAAATAGACATTAATAATAAATGGAGGCAGTTTTCACTTGAGTTGGGTTCTGTCAATCTAGATTTTGGTATTTTTGTGCGATAATCAGAAATATGTATTTTTATTCCAATGCATTTATGTGTGTATGCAGTTGTTAACAATTTAATAACATTGGTAAATTGCTTTTTTTAATGTATTTTTTATTTCACATATTATCCTGGACTCGGAACAAAGGTCCTAATTGACTGTAGCCATTACAGGTCACAGCAGAAGCTGGTAGGTACCCTTAAAGTTTACTCTCAGTCAGGATTAGTAACTCCTAATTTGAGCTCCTTGGATGAAAGGAAACATAAAATATATATGAAAGAGAGCTCTCTGATGTTGAGCTATGTTAGTCAGGAGATATGATGTAATCTTAAACCTCGGTCGCTGTGTGGGCGTCTGTGTGAATTCAACAAAGACATCCAAATTAAAAATCGGGCTTTAGTAAAAATATATAAAACAACTCAGATACCTGTGTAAGCAGTGTATTTCTAGACTGATTTCAAAATAATCTCAAATTGTTGAAACAAGAGAGACATACGAACATCTATATGTTTCCTTCCCGTTGCTTTGTATCCGAATATAACTTTTAAAAACGTTTTTTTTTTTTTTTTAATTTTTTTATCCATGAATAAAAGCTGGGGCTGAAAATAGCTGAGGCAAATAGATTTCTGTGAAGCAGAATTCACATTATGAAGACAAATCTGTGGAGAAACGAATCAGGACGATGCAATTTGTCAATTAAAAACGATCCATTCTGCCCTTGTCTCCCAGAGATTTAAATATAGTTCTTTATGATAAATTCAATCAAACAGTACTTTGCGGTTAAACTCTGGATATAATGCTTGCATGAAAAATTTAAAGAGGTGAAAAATAATGATTTAGAAATTTATCTGAGTGTCTCAGCGTGGCAGGATAATTACATTTTGTTCATCGTGACAAAGTGGCTCAGATGACAGTGAAAGTTTTGCAGAGGCAGGCGTTAAATGGCCCAGATGTATTATTAACTTTGTGGTACTAATAATTCTGGGGTAGAGGAGAAAAATATTACCTCATGGGTGCATATAACTAAGGGATGCTTTCATGATCTGGGACTTAATAATCACCTAATAGAATTTCTTAAATATGCTAGATAAATTGCATGCTGTGTATACAAATTATGGGGCGAAAATCTAAGACATTTTACCCTTTGATTATTCCAATGGAAAGTATACAATGAGAACCTACTTACTGCATTGAATGAAAAGCCTTTGGTTGCCGGAAAAAGAAAAAAAAAAGTTGGCTAAGCTTCTTATATACTTATGTAAATGAACATTCTGGAAGTGCAATGACTTTTCTAACAAAAGTTGTAACAAAGTTGTTCCTCATTTCACTTGGCTAAATCTTCAGAGCTTACACATCTTGCCACTTTAAGACAACTCAGACAAAGTCATCGTTCTCCTCTAATGTTCACAGCTAATGGGGGAAACGCACTAGCCATCTATTGGGTACTGAGCACCTCTTTGAAAGCAAAGCCATGCGCTATTACCGTCTGGGTGACCCTGTGAAATACAGAAGATGCACCGCTCAACGGCACGCTAGATCTAGCTGAGTAAATCAGTCAAAAGAATGCATTTAAAAAAAAAGATGTTTTACCATCACACGTTACCGATGTGGTTCAAATGACGCTTTTGCAACATGTGATTCCTACAATGTGACGAATGAGAGCCGCAGAGCAGCAGAGGTTGCCACTGTCAAGCCTTCACTCTTCACCCCGACCGAAACCCTCAGCTCGAGCAGGCAGCTCTCTCCTTGTGTTTCAGTCATTCTAAAATGTGCTATTGAGCTGGGTTATGGTTAGGGTTAGGAATTTAACAATACTTTTATTTTTGTTTCTGAAAATGTGACATCGCTCAGACACACACACACACACACACACACACACACACACACACACACACAAACGCAGACACACGCACACACAGACACAAAGCAAAATCTATCAAAGCACAACTGGGTAATGAGTGGTGGGCCTCTGTGGGAGAAGGCTGCTATTTGCTTACCAGGCATTCTTAGTCTGCCAGTTAATGGGGAGCAATACTAATTCCATGGCTAGTCGCAGCCATTGGAGACGACACTGATGCTGTAAAACTATTGAAATCGATATGCCGTATGTGAGAATGTGATCAAAAAGGCCTGTGTGAGCTTTTAAAGCGAATTAGACAAGAGTTCAATGGGACCTGGACGACAGTGGTTCCGTATTACAGCTCTAATTTAAAAGAAACGCAACTCGTGAGTCCTACCAGGAGAGACGGTTAAAGAGAAGTAAACCGTGAGCTCACTGCGATTTCTTTGACAGGACCCAAGCCTAAATGACCTGGTAAACCATGGATACTGGAGAAGGGCAAAAATCAATTAAAGCAATTAACTGGAGGAACTGGGCTCAAATTCCCCAAGATAATTTTTTATATATTTGGATTGCTGACTGAACTAATGGCCACTGCTGTAATACCTCTATTGTGCCGGGAAGAAAATTATCAAAAGAGCATAATTATTACTTTTTTCATGCAAAATGTGTTGTCAGATATGTTTATCTCTACAATGTCTTTTTCAGCCCCATATGACTTTTTTTATTAGGGATGTGCCAGTATATCGATACAGCTATCTATCCCGATACAATTTTCAACAAAATTGTATTGATCCTCCCTAGGTCGATATTTTGCTTCCTGATTTATGTTTTTATGCAGTTATAGTCACTGCTTTGGGCATACAGCATTGCGGAAAAGGATTTTGATGTCTAATTTAGTTGTTTAGTGTTTTCAGTTCATGGTTATGCATGCAGAAGTAATCCTTACTGAAATGTTTGGGGTTTTTGTTTGTTTCTTACCCATTATCAAAGGCCAGTTACCTGCCTGGGCTGCAGCACCATGGACGGCGGTCGAAGGGCAGTTACCTGCCTGGGCTGCAGCACCACGGACGGCGGTCGAAGGGCAGTTACCTGCCTGGGCTGCAGCACCACGGACGGCGGTCGAAGGCCAGTTACCTGCCTGGGCTGCAGCACCACGGACGGCGGTCGAAGGCCAGTTACCTGCCTGGGCTGCAGCACCACCGACGGCGGTCGAAGGCCAGTTACCTGCCTGGGCTGCAGCACCACCGACAGCGGTCGAATTTTTTAATGTAATATACTGTTTGGAACTTTTAGCACATTTTGTTCTTTCTTTTATTTTTTGGGAATTTAGTTTTAGCAACTATTTACCCCCTGTTTGGATGGACAGAACCTGAAAAAGGTCTCCGGGAGTTGTATTTATTTACATTTAAAAAGCTTAATTCTCTGGTGCATGAGCTAGACTAGCAAAAACTACAATTCCCATGTTCTGTTTGGTTTGTTTTAGAAGCTCAGTCAGCAGTCACCCTCAGTTTATATATTATTTGAAAAATCCGATTACATGAGTTTGAGCTGATTGAGTTTGAATCAATATTGAAGCTCTGGAATCGACTGCATACGGTCCCAAAAACGGAATTAAATCTTTTTTTTATTTATTTATTTTTAAACGGTGAACTCTCAATCCTCTGAGTCTGTAATAGGCTTATCAATACCCCCCCGCCCCCCCAAATGACCAAGTGTGAGTGGTGATGAGAGGATGGCCCCACAGATCCAGTGTGAAAACATGGATACTACCCCACAGAATATTCTTATGTTTACTTTCTTATTTTGTACTCAAAGCAGAAAAAGCAAACAAACAAACCATTCAACTTCATACGTCTGCTTACCAGACATGCTGTACAGACAATCAGTCATGAAAATAATAAATTGGTACAGCTAACTTTAGTCAACTGATATGTTTATGAGTAAGAGTAAAGGGAAGATCAGAGAGAATCAAACAAACAAATCAAATAATTGGCGCATTCAGATATCTAATGATCAGTGTCCAATTTCCATAAAATTTTCCAATAGCTTCTTTGGGCAGACTCTGGTCTTTTCCTGTAGCAAATATATGTCTGGTTTTCCAATTCATTTTCACCTTGGCAATTAGTTAAAAAAAAAAGAAGCAGAATCAAGTTGGACAAGATGGTAAATGGAGGAGAGAGTTTCTAGCAAGCATAGTGTGTCAGTGGAATGCATTTAGTGCTAGTAACTACTTCTTTCCAGAATTGAGGAACCAGATGGGATAAGGATCAGTGTCAGATTTATTGACAGCACTGTGAGGGCTGATGACAGAGTCGGTGTAGCCCATTTTCTGTTTGTTTTTTTGCATGAGTGATCAGTGTTCTGTGGATCACTTTGTGCTGGACTGGTTGCGTATCAGTGGATGGGGTCATTTTAAAAGTCGGTATCTGCAAAGATGGAAAAAACATTTCTCCCATAGATGGGAGAGCGATGGTGGGTTCTGTTGTTGATATCATTTTCATATTATGTCAAATTCTTATAATGCCATGAGATCTGGTGTTGATTTATGCCGACCCATTCAGCGAGACACTGTCAATGATTAGCTAAGAAGTTGAGAAGAAAGTTTGGGCCATTCAGGGTTCCGTAAGATCTGTCAGGGGGATTTGCTTTACCGGTAGAAATGTGATTCTAAGTGTACTGCGGTTATCCTGAATAGCTAATTGATTTTTTCTTTTTCTTTTGGGGGGTTAATTTTCATTGCAGAGGTGTGTAATATTTTCAATGGTTTTTTTAAGCAAAGGAGTGAAATTGAGATTAAACGGGTCTGACAGCTTTGGGGCGATGATATCTGATATTGCCAGCGAAAAGGGGTAGAGGGATTTGTTTCTGTATCACAACCTTCCAACCTTTTCCATTGAGGGGTAAAACACTTGATTTTGTCCAGTTGATTGGATAATCAGAAATGCCTGAGAATATATTAGTAAGCTTGAAAGAGTCTTGTGGAGACCTTAGAGGATTTTGTGTGTGTATAACAAGATGTTTCCAGTATAAAGTCTGATCTGATGGGACGAATTGGAGGTTTGAATACCCGTAATGTAGTAATTTGGTGGGATAGCAGCTTGGGGCACAGTCAATGTTGTGAAGAGGGAGGGGGGGAAAGAGGGAGTGGGCCGCTTCTCTGTTGCACGAGCAGTACTTTTTCATTTTCATACTTTATTTTGTTGTGAGATGAGTATCTATATATGTGTGTGTGTGTGTGTGTGTGTGTGTGTGTGTGTGTGTGTGTGTGTGTGTTTAAAAAAAAAAAAACTAAATAAAGTATTTATTTCATATTTGTATGTAAATTTCAACCTTTTTCCAGGTTTTATATAAGTATAACTTGGAGGATATTGTAGCTTCACAATTTCTCGATTTCAAATCTGAAGTCATTGAAATAACTTGTACAGTTGCAAAGCTATAAAAGTAAATGATTAAATAATAATATAGGCCGAAAAGAATATGAATACGAACAGAATATAGTTAATATTTCTTTAAAAAGCAGTATTTCTGGCACAAGTACACAAAGTAATAACAAATAACAGAACATGGCCAGATGAGAGAGAGATAGAGAGATGAACTCCAAAAATAAGTTAAACGGACATTTCTTACTTATTTGTTTTTTGTTCTCCGTCTTTCCTTGCAGAACCTTGAAAATTGTCCAACTCTGCTTTATGGGTAAGAGACTCATTCTGTTCAGGATGCAAAACTCATCCCAAAAGTTTGCCCAGCTTCTGCACAATAATGCATGGGTGTTTTTGTTTCATGATCTGGTGATTTATAATCACCACACGGAATCACTTTTTCAGTGGAGCTTTCGTATTTTTATGAGTTCAGTTAAAATCAATCAAAGGAATCAGATGGAATTTCTCATTTGAAATTCAAATGTGCTCATCAATATTTAAATCAGAGCCCATTAGGAACAATATAAAGGCTTGGAGAGATTTTTAAAATTATTATAATTTTTTTCTGTTTGTCTTCTTTTCCTGGGTGTTAAAACACTACAAACATTTGGATTTCGGGTCAAAATACATTAAATCATTTAAACTGTGTTTTCAGGGGTTCTAGTTACTGGTCTAGAAATGGACTGATGAAAACTTTGACTGTCGAATGATTTCAAAGCACTTTAAATCGACATTCTTATAATATCGACTTTACTCCATAAACGATTGCAAAGAGTTGCAGATTCTACATTAAAGGGGTTGTACAACCAGTATTCCAGAAAATTTGTGGGGGACCATGATTTTCACATCCGGCACAACTGGCTACACCCTCAAAGTATCATTCTCTACATAAAGGTAAAGTTCTGCACGTTGATGCGACGTTTCTGTTCAGTGGCTGATTGAACCTGCTCATCCTGATTGTTTTTGTAATAAATCAAACACATTAAAGCTGCCTTGTTAGCAGCCCAATACAGTTTTCTTAGTGCTTCAATGCCTCCATAATAAACAAGTAAAAACTGAGCCATCAGACTCCTGTTTAAATTTTCAGTAAACTTCAGAGTGTTCCCGACCCGGAAAGTTCTGTTTCTCGTGTCAGCTTTAGCCTCCTTCCAGTCCGAAAGCTGACATGTCATGCACGCTTCTGGTGCCACTGACGCGCAAATCAATCCCTCTGCCATTATATTAGATACAAACGTTTCTACCGGGATGGACAGGGAAATTGCATCTCTCAAGACAACTTGTTAACTTTCATCGCTTGATCGAATCCAATAGGACTGGGTGCCGGGAAAGGCGGAGGCATCAGAGCAAAGTCATCGGGGGGGTGCCACAAAAACAAGCTCCGAGTTTAGCGGGTGTCAGTTTATGAATGAGGTGTGCAGGATTTGAAGAAAGAAAGGGGGGGGGGGTATATTCCAAAAAACTATTTTTCTTATGTTGATCTTAGTGCAGTTTAAACCCCCTCCCCCCTCCGTTAGACTTTGTATCATGCCGCCAGCGCTGTGTTATCCTACATTGCTTTGCAACGCCAAGCCTGCTCTCATGCGGTTGTGTTTGAATCAGCCTACTGCAGGACTGCACAGAGGCAATGCACAGTCACTCATACTCTCTGACGAAGACCAAGGTGTTTATTTTATTTATTTTAAGATTCTGGTTTTCTGATTGGACTGGGAAACGTCCAGTAATGCACAATTGATCTGGTTTTAAAATGCATGTATTTTGATAAAATCTGACTGGTAAATAATAGCATGCATTTAGTGGAATTGCTACTGTATTGGAGTTTTTTTTTTAATATATAAACGGGAGGACACACCAGGAATGGAAACTTAAAGTCTAATGGCAGTTTTACTCTTCGCATACCAGAACCATGTAGACCATGATTTACTCTCTGCATACCAGAACCATGTTTTACTGTTAGCATACCAAAATCTAGACCATGTGAGCCTCAGAACCTTAAACTGAGCACTTTCATTTAGAAATGTATTTGCTTTCGGTATCAATATCTGAACAGCATTGCATTGGGTCAATGCATTAGGTCTTTAGTTTTGATTTTCTGAAAGAAATTCAGGGCTAGCACTCTCGTATAGATCTATGTAGGTCTTACAGGTATAGATATGTCCCCCCCACCACCCCACCCCACCCCACCCCAGGCTATAATGACTGCAGTAAATTTCCTGAAATAAATTAAATGGGTCATTACAAAAAAAGAATGTTAGCACATATTGGAATCTATCGGTTATTTTAGCAGAGATGTGTAGAAATTGATTTCTTTCCTTATCAAAGATAGTCTTGTGGCTTTACTCTCTGCCCATATAACCATAGCAGAGTTACATCCAATACAGCAGAACACCTCCAGTATATAGTGTCCCAGTTATTATTGGTCCCGGAGGTTTGGGTTTATACCAGGCTGCTCAAACTTGTCCCTTCTCTCAAAGCCCTGTGAAAGGGCATAATGGCAGAGGGAATTGGATTACCTAACGCACCGGGCTGATAGCGTGACTTTTACGAAATTTTATCAGAATTCTAGTCCTCACCCAGTTTCTCTGCTTTTTATCTGTCAGTTGGTTCTAAAAAAAATTTTTTGAGAGATTGCATTAGTTGGTTTTGGGACCTTGACCTAACTCGGTGTTATAATTGTCTGATGTGGAACTTTTGGCAAAAATCCATCACAAAATTGTGTACTCGTGAGTTGTCACAACGCCTTAATAATAATTTAATTGGGTTGGGTATCGGATCGTTTGTTGGATTAGATATTTCGTATCGGATCTCTCGCTGTCTAACTTCTTCGTGATCAAGTTGGAGACATTTTTTTTATCATCACAAAAACTAATTGATATGAGACTTGATAGCTCGCATTTGGCTACCGATTGAAGATCATTGGTGCATGTGTATCTGTATGTAAGTACCTTACGTGTCTTTAATTTTCTGTACTGCGGCCTTCTTTATAGGGAGCATTAATTGAAGCACCCAGTTGTTCTTGAGCAGACTGGAGAATCACAAAGCAGGGTGTGCTTTAATCATCAAACTCCGAATGTTTTCATCTCAGTATCACGAGCTGCCTGCTCAGCACACAGTCTGTGGTTCCCCTGGAGGCCGGCCACGGTACTGACGTGGGGAAGAAGCTCCAATCACAGAAGGGAATCACTGCATGGTATTCAACTTCACTGTAGTATTGTCCCTTGATCAATGCATATATTTTTTTTTATTTATGAATGCTTTTTCTTCCAAACCGTTGGAATCTGTCTGACATTTTTTTAGCATTTTGTAGGCTCTACCCAAATAATTATTTTCAATGCTCTTATAAATACTAATTTGATATATAATTAAGTTGTTTTTATTTTTCACTCATGTGCATACTTATTCCAATGCCATCCATTAGTAATTACATTTTGGTTAATCTTGCCGAGAGGATACTCAGTTTTAGAAATTATTCATATGTTCTTTTACTTTAAACTTCCTAGTCTCCGTCTTAGAAGCTTTTCAACATTTCCAAGAACCAACATTTGCATTTTGTGATGGACACCTATGTGTGAATTGTTTCCAGCTGTTGCCTCTGTGATGGTCTGCTTGTATGGTCTGGATTACCAACAGTCATTAATTATGTACCCTTTCCTCCACCTCTGTGCACACAGTGCATACAATACCAAGTCAGCCTGCCAAAAAAAATGGTTTACAAAAGCGCGCTAAGGAATTAAAACGCATGTATATTACATAATCGGCACACCATTTAGATAAGATAAAGGTCTATCACTCCTATTGTTATGTGTGATTTTAATTTAATTTTTAATTTTTTAAAATTTTTTGTTGGTCTTTGGTTACAGTGCATTTACACCATGTTAGCAACATTGAATTAAATGACCAGCAATTAATCTAGTGGAGTATTTTGTCAAAGAAGACAGCACTCTGTAATTAGGCTTTGCCCATTGTGTATTTATATGGGGATATTTTTAAGTGAGCGCGGTTCTGAGACAAGGCTATTAATATCCTCACAGGGAGAAAAAAAGACAGACGACACATTTAAATGTGATCATACAGAATATCCTCTGGGTAGCTGTGGATGGTGGTCATTTCCAGAAGGAGCCTTCAAGCCCCGAAAGAGAAAACAAAGGGCAAATGTGCCTTCTCCGCGAGGAAAAGCAGACCTAAGGAGGGACGCTGTAAATCTGAGGCCTGTGGCTAGTCCACTCAGTCAAGGCAGTTGTCCGTAAGACGCTGTTTGGGCAGCAGCACATGTCGGGGAGGGGAGAGGCAACGAGAATTTAAAATGAAGTGCACGTCATTGTCTGGATTATAACATCCTGCAACAGAGAGCAAACTTTACGTTTAGCACGATCCAATTTCTATCATGTAATAGTGTCAACTGGAAAGAGATTGGCAGGCCACGGCCACAGAACATTGCTAGGCCTTAGCATGGATGGGCCAAAATGAATTCCCTGGTTCATTCAGAGATTATTTGTCCAATCGACAGGCCTCGCCACCGATCAGCCACAGCGAAGTCCCCAGTTCATCCAGCCATTGTTTGTAAAATCAATTGTCTCTGCCAGGAAGCAGCCGAGAGACCCGCTTAGCTGGTACGGCCACTGCTTCAGTCCACCAGAGAATGGAAGGCATTTTTTGAGCTTTTCTAATTGAAATATGGAAATCGTGGGCCATTTCCACAAACACGCTCCTGCAGCAGTTGGTCCGACGTGTTGGTGCCCTGCAGCAAACAGATTGCGCCATTTTGCTTTTGAAATCGTCTCGCTTTTTTGAAGATCAACAGCCCCTTTCACCCGGCCTCACACACGCACTTAACTGTCGTGTACGAGGGGACTTACTTTGGCTAGGTCCGGACCAATTAAACACTAAAGTACCAAAGCTTAATGGTCATTTTTCTCTTGACGAGTCTTTAATCCAATCAGCTTGGTATCTCTGGACAGCCGTTTGCTGTAATATGTATCCTGCGGAGCAAATGATCACTGCAGGAATCATAATAGATTCCAACTTGGAGCAGAACATTTTTATGTCTTCACAATTCAGGGTCAAGGCATTAAGGGAATCATAAAATATGCATTATATGAAGGGGAGCATGTAAACCATTAACTAAAAAAGTTCCCTTGCACGTATTATATTTGGAAACCGTAAATTCAGTGTATAATGAAATTCTAAATCATCACTATAAAACCAAGGGGGGTGGGTACACATCAGTGTCATTTTACCCAAAAGGAATGCGATGGTTACAACGCAATGTTACTATGGAGCCTGAAATACGGCTTTGTGGAAAACAATATTCACAGCTTTCTGAGCAGCGTTTTCTACGAGCATTTCTTGGGCTGTAGGTTGAAGCATACGGAGCAGATGTACAGGTTATTTTTGTTTTTTATATGATAATGAGGATTTAATTATTCCGTGAAAGCATAACACGAGACTGCCTGATCTCATTAGCCATTACATGACAGGCAACTCAAGTGACCACATAGGCAGCTGCAATATTGCTGTTCCTACGATTTTCTTCTGTAGAGATGGACTGACTGGGATAGGTGGGGAGGTGGGGGGGCAAGGGCGGCTTAATGTAACCTCCCGCTATGGCCTCAAACTGACACATGACAGAGTCAGCTAAATGAAATTCAAAGTCCCGGGAATGACTCTTATCAGAACACATGGTTTGGCAAAAGTATATATAGGGGGTTCCATTTACTTCCCAGCGTGCGTTTTAGACCTGCAAAGGGGAACAGGAGAGTGCCTCTCACTGCTCTTACACCATGCATAATTTAATGGAAGTTAAATGTATTAGGGCTAACTGTCATGTATTGTCTGTGGGACAATCCAAGCACCGCTTCAATGATTTATTTGCACAACGGTGCACGTTAAATACTCCGCAAGCTTCCTTAACTAAAAAATAAAACAAAACAATCTGCAGTGTTTTGGCTTCCACCAAACCCACCCCCCCCGATGCACACAACTAGGCAATGCATAATTAACTGGCGGCGAAGGAGCATTGTACGCCTACAGACGAAGTTGTCGCGTTCCACCAGTCAAAAATGAAAGGGCCCGCTTTATGGCTTTGTACAGGATGCTTACAAAGGATCTATTTTTACTGTATTCCGTATCTCGGCAGTATTCTTAAAAAGGAAGGTTTTTATTCAGGGAAGAATTAGGGTCATTATATTTTCTTTTTTTTTTTTTTTTCTTCTCTCTCATGTGGTTCAGTTTTTCATTGACTGGCGGCTTACAATTGGGATGGGTAAACATGACCCTTTAGAATACATTTTGCTTGAGTTTGTGTCCCAACGGTGGTCTCGGTTGTCGGATCAACATTCCCGACTCTGTCTACATCGTTAGAAATGTCTACATTCCCAGAACAACATGTTCTGGTTCCCTGTGATAATTCATTCATACAATTCATTATAATTAATTCCTTATTGGGAATTAATTATTCGCTTCTGAACTGTGATGTTTGAATTGTTTGTCTCTATGAACTATGAAAATGGCCCAGGCTGTAAAAGCAGAGAATACAAATGGAGAAGCAAGTGCCATGCGTTTGTGAGAGAAGCGTTTCCATTTTCATGTGAACTGTAGAAAATCTGAACAAAAAACACGTTATATAAAAATACAATGCTTTTTTAAAAATCGCATCGGTTATTTCAATTTACAGGCTACCTCTCTGGAGCCTTGTGTATTCGAATTGGTGTTTACCGTTGGCACATGCGTGTGGTACGTGCGGGACAGGAAAGAAATGGTTGACAATTGTGCAAGATCAAAGAGGGAAAAAGAAAAACCAGGTCGAGTGTTAGTTTTCCTTTGTGACGAACCTTGGCAGGAAGGGAACCTACGCCTTCCAACGGGAAGTGAACGCCACATTTTGCCGAGCCGCCGGCCCCTGAGTCGCCTCCCTTCGTTCCGTCGCACGAATGGCTTCCTGACCGCGCCTTTCTGCTCCGCGAAGCCAAAAAGGTGGAAGGCTTTTAATTTGAAACTGGCAAACGCGATGCCTCTTTTTTTTCGAGCAGTATGTCTGCATGCGGATTACGGACGGATGCAATTACTCCTTCCAGACCGGGGAGAAGGAGGCATCCTGTGAGAGAACACTGGGGTGCTGGAGGAGACTACACATTTTCTTTTTATTTTTCTACTTTAACCAGAGGACTGCAGACTTCCTGATGTCGAGCCATTCCATTATTCAGACTCCCTTTGAAAAGACAACATTGGAATACAAGCTGTGAACATGTGAATACCGCGTGGTCCCAAATGCATTAGGAAACGGGAAAATGGAAATGACAGAAGTATGTTTTAGTTATAACTGGAGCCTGTGTTACCAGGAGTTCTTTTATGTTTAATGTTTAATGGAGTATAGATTCTGCATATTAGTTCTGGCTTTTAGCAGCACAGATGACTATATAACTGGCAAATGAGTTTGGAAATGTCAGAATTTTCCTAAAATTTCTAGACTCCCACTTCCAATTTAATATAACACGGTAAATTTGTAAATATGCAGAGGTAGAATAGTAATTATAATTAACTATTTGTAAATATCCTGTAATATTTTGTAAATTGTTGTAAATATCCTGTTGATCCCAGTTCTTTAGGCCGATTCAGTTGAGGAGAATTTCTGTTCTGATCAAGACCATCGGAAGGGATACGTGGATATTCTGAAAAGGATAATCTTTTCGTACACAATGCTAGGAAAACAATGGCCCATTTTGTTACAAATTTTGACTCCACAATAAGTAAAAGCAAAAGAAAATCAAAATAATGTTGCAATTCAATTCAAAGGCGGAAGCACATTTATCAATCAAATCACACACAGCATTTGTTTCAATGGCGAAACGTAAAGGAAGCGCACCATGGCTATTCGTGACCCAACATCGATCTCTGACCTCTAGAAATATATTCACTGGATCGATGGGTTTAGACAGCAATTTGTGAGTATGAGCATTGAGGCTCACTTTCATTTGGATGAGTTGTGTGTGTTCGGACACCCAAGCCCGCGATGGAGCCAATTGCATTTGCGGCACAGAAGGCGTAATTAGGTTCGGTCCCGGCAGATGGTTTGCATTGCTTTGATTGACACAACAGAGCAGACATTCAAGCGGTGCGGGGATTTTTAATTCTCAGTAAAAGGGGGGAAATAAATTGGGTGCACTGAGCACATTTGAAGACGTGGTAATGTGCACTTTAAGAAATAAGTAATTGACAGACCAGGCGCCACTTGTTGTCATCTAACACTTTCCAAGACTCCAGCACGGTCTGAAAATGTTGCAAATTTTATTGGGATAGATAAAAATTTTCAAAAGACATATAGCAAATCAAGTTCATGGTCCTTAGATAGACTCACAAGTCTTAGATAGACTATACAAGTATAAAGTAGTTTTAGGAGCCATCGATGCGGACTGAAATTTAACTATGCAGGAAGACCAAAAACAAAACTACGGAGACCAAAACTCCTTTCACACTAAAGTTCTTTCCAGCAATGTGCAGGCATTTTGCAGCCATTGGTTCGTGTGAAAGGGTCAACGCAGGAAAATCGTCTTAACAATTTTCCTACTCAGCACCTAGACGTGATGCCAGCAAATTTCAGGCTGCAGGCCTGTGTGAATGGAGCTATGGGCAATGCAGGCATACGTATGCATTAAGTTTTAATGTCATTACTTTTCTGAGCTATTTTTAATTTAGTCATTCGTTTAACGTTATTACATTTTCGAAGGAGAACTGATGTAGTGGGGCTTGTTGTCCACACGCTAGCTACTGGCTGTGACGTCAGCCCCAAGAGTCGAAAAGACAAGAGTACGATTAGTTCCTGTAGCAAAAGACTTGGCGTGTGTTACACTGGCAAGGATAGTGTAGTCACTCTTACACATTTGTGCCAGGAAGGGAATTTGGATAGAACTCTTCGGCACCATGAGGGATGCCGCCGTTTATGGTAAGACCGCTGACATGCTAGGCAGCCGGAGGGTTTCAACGAAACCATGGTAAATTTCTCTTCCTGGCTTCGTATTGCAATCTGGCCCTGGTTGGACTCAAGGTAAGACCTGCCTGTGCCCCTCGGACATTTGCTAATAAAAAATGCATTGCCCCACTGCCTTTGAATCAGGTAAAAAAAAAAAAAGAAAAAGCTTAACAACTACGGCCAATTTCTCCTTCCGTTTTGCACGGCAGCATTCCCACTTTTCCGTCTTTCACGGCACTCGGTATTCTGTGGGGTCGGACTCGCGTCAGTTTTAATAGAGCAGTCTGAATGGGTTACGATAAAACATTTCTTTGCAGCTATTTGGCAGGCTGTGTGAAAAGGGGTTCAAGTGAATATTGAAGGCACGTGTGAGAAGACCACAGCGTAGTTAAACAGCTCACTGTAAAATGGACCACATCTTACTGTTGCAAACCTTGCATGAACAAGGGTGAAGCAGAGAAATCTTATTATATGAGGACACCAGTAACTTTCATACACAAGAGTTAGTGGATTAATTGAGTAAGTAATGGTGTATAAAGGTAGTATTGCAGATCCAATTTTAGATTTAAGCAACCTAAAAAAAAAATAATATCCATTAGCTTCATCCATGTTATTTTTGCTTTGGAACGGTAAAACTAAATATAGTACTTCTACAAAATATATATTGGGAAAATGAATGCCTAACCATACATGACCAACTATATGTAATTATCACAGCACAATGTACATTTTTGATAGCCTTTTTTTTTTTTTTTAAAGAATCTGTTCTTTTCAGTATCTGATGTATATTCCCCTCATGAGGTCAGGTATATATATATATATATATATATATATATATATATATATATATA
>JAOYSI010001492.1:0-10162 GCA_025775065.1 Hiodon alosoides | reverse complement strand
GCATGTTCCCAAACAGCGAGGGCCAAGCATGTTCCCAAACAGCGAGGGCCAAGCATGTTCCCAAACAGCGAGGGCCAAGCATGTTCCCAATTGGTGGACAGTGAACATTGGACGTTCAACTGACCAAGAGGGTGGTTACCCGAGGCCTATCGCATACCTTTCTTCTAGTGCCTCCACCGAGCTTTTCTCTGCATCTTCGATGCTGGGTGGATTGGTGCCATCTACAGCAGGACGGAAGAATAAGACCATTTTCATTCACAGTGCACACACCTAAAACACCCGATGCCAGAAAATAATAAAACAAAAAACAAAAACAAAAAACTTCCATGAACAGGTACTCAGAAAACCAGCAGGCAGCAAAATGAATGGCACAGCCAAATCCTAGGCGCAGAAGTATAGTCAAATCCTTGAAAAAATAAAATAAAATAAAAAAAATATTTGCCTGAGACAATACATAAAATTGAATCAGTAAATTATAGATAAGGGTTTACTAAGCAAATAAAATAAAGCTCAGTGAAAACAAGCTAATCAACGAGACTGATAGTGTACACTTTACTCAGAAGTAAGAGCCAGCGTCATTTAAAACATAAGGTTGTAAATCTACACCAGGAGCTCTACGACTGCAAAACCTTCCTTTTACTTACAGGCCAGCTGCTGGAGGTGAGAGGACTCCTTACGCACAGCCTCACGCCTACGGGACAACAGCGCCTCTGCCTGGTCAATAAGTAGAGTGTGCACCTCCAACTCCACACTGTTAATTAGCACCATCTGAGACAAGGGGGAACAACGCCAAATTGGTTTACCATGTGGGATTAAAGTATTACACAGGGTTGGATGGTGTCCTAAAGACGTCTGAAAGGTTGCAAACCCGTAAAGAGGGATGTTATAATACAGAGGATTTCTGAGAGCAGTCTGAAATGCAGATTAATTTAATAGAAAGGGTATAAAAATACCTTAATTCTTTTGGGACACACGGGGCCACATACTTGAAGAAAATGACTTTTGGACAAAGCCTATATTGATTACTGAGTGCATTTGATGGAAGATCTACCACATTATAGGTCCAATAAGAACTGGAAGATAAGGATCACTTCCAGCTAGATCCATGCATTTCTGAGCTGCCATGTGTTTTTCATTTAATCTCAGAAGCTAAGTATTGATCTGGATTTTAATGAGGAAAGCTCAAAGAAAAAGGCCCCTAAAGGTACAGTAAGGTGACACCACAAAAACCTTTCATCATTATCCAAATCTGAGAACGTAATTGTCCCCCAGCTAAACTGGCAACATAACCTTATCCTCCCCAGCTCTACAAATACGTGAGCGAGGAGACCAGAGAGTCTGGGTGGGTTAAAAATAGATGGTGGCTGAAGGTAAGCTTTCCTGTATAGGTAACACATGTTTAGGTCCAAATTAACAGCACAACATTTGCTTAAACTACAGCCATCAGGCATTAAACGCAATCCTAAACACAACACATCCAACATTAACGCTACCTTCTCGCTCAAGCACTCCACCAGGTTCTGGACGTAGACCCTCATCGCCCGGTAGAACTTGTGCTGCTCGTCTGTGGAGCCACTCTCTAGCTGCTCCAGGGAGGCCTTGGCACTGTCTATGTCCAGTGTAATCCTTCTCATCTCTGCCTCCCGTGCGCGGTGGACCTCTCTCAGGGACTCCAGCCTGTAAAGACCACGAAACACAAAAGTCCAAATTTCGCCGCATGTTTTCTCCCCACCAAGCCTGATCTTCAAACTTCACTCAGGCGCCTCTAAGCCAAATATCATACTCTCATACTTCTAATGTCTAATTAAAAAGTTCAACCCATATGAGAAAACAAACAAACGGGTGCATTCTGGCCGCCAACACCAGCACAAAATTTCATTAGGCAGAGAATCTGTAAGAATGTGCCACTTACTTCCCAGTTATTCTCTTCTTTATGACGTCAATGCTGACTGGTGGGAGGGATTCAGGAATGTCAAATGGCTTCTTCACCTTGACAGTGGCCTGGGGGTAGACCCTGCTCTGGTGCTAAGGAGCAAAGGAAGAGATGAAATTACTGCTCAAAACTAACAAGAAAAAAATCCTGTCTAATGGACATAAAAGACAGAGATATAAACCAGCATTACTACCTTGCTAAATACTTGCATGCATCAGTTCGACAAAAGCACAAATTAATTCTTAAATTAAATAACACACAATCAGCTTTTCATAAAACAGTTTGCCAGAAATTATAATGATATTATTACTACTATGCCAGACAGACAAATGCCAACATTTCAAGCAAGAAATGTTGCAATCAACTGAATTGATAATATGGCACCCGCAGATGCAAAAAAAAAAAAAAATATCCAAGCTATATGTTTTATATACCTGGCAAGCGCCAGACAGCGTCAGCTGTCTACCCTCGAGATAAGCGAGAAAATCAGGATGCCCCACCTGATGTCTCTTGACTCCTTTCCCTATCTGTTGCTCCTCCCACAGGTTCTGATCATGCTCTTCCTGACTGTCCGAACAGCTTTCCTCACTGTCACTTCCACCTGCAAAAGAAGAAACAGACATCTAGTTCATGCCACAAAACCAAGTCCGTATATAATGAAAACAGAGAATTTTGCCCAACTTTGGATTCTTACACCAAGGACATAGTTTAAAATAAACCTGTAGTAAATTCAGTCCAATTGGTTGGGTGCACCATCTCACCAAGCTTCTCTGCTATCCTCTGCCTAAGAGTTTTGGGTTTAGGTGCAAACTGGATTCGGCGCTGATGGTCATCAACCTCGCTGTCACTTTCCTCTTCCCGGGCTCCCACCCCCTCCTCTTCTCCAGACATGGGAGGACTCTCACAGAACCTCTCCAGGGGGATGTACTCTTTCTGGGCCTTGGCTTTCCTCCGCTGTCTTTTAGCTGCACGAATCTTCTGAGGATCAGGGATGGCATCTATACTGAACACAAGTAAAAAGGAGCTTGTATACAAAACAGACTACATGCAACAAATAACCTATAACACTTAAGTTAATTCAGTCATATTATGTCCTTAAAGATATTACATTAATTAGAATACTTGCTGTAGTGACATGGCTTTAAAGACTCCATTTGTGACAAAATAAACACACATATTTAGACAAGCAGGATTTTCTCTGTCTCCATAAAACAAAATAAACAACTTTAAAATTGTTACGATCATAGAAAACTTGTTAAGAGACTCATTATACGGTCAATGCTCATATGGTTCTGAATTCACTGAAACATATGATATAGTCTAAGACAATGCACTAAACTGCACAATACAATCGTATTAGGTCAAATAAAATAAAAATCTTACAACACTTTAAAATTAAATTACACACAAGTTCCAACAAACCTGGCTTTGGTATGGACGTGCTTGACAGGCTAGATGTTTGTGAACTTGTATCACCGTCACTTCCAGGATGCATCTCTTCGCCACTTCCAGACTGCTCTTCAGATGATGCTTTTGTTATATCTGAAACTTTTTTTCCTAAAATCCCAATGGATCAATTCCAATTTTTAAAGGTTTATTATGTTCTTTGCAAATATATCACACATGATTCAACACATAATTTATAGGAATATCATCCCTATGGGCGATCCACCACAGGTACATGTGTCTGGATTCGCCAGTATGTAAAGGACGAGGGGGGCACCACCAGACACATCTCGAAAAAAATAAACCGGCAAAGGGGGAAAAGTAAGTTCTTATAAACAGTTTACTACACATAAAACAGCGGAGGCGGTTTTAATTACTGATAAATGCATTAACTTTGACGCGTTGAATTTACCTTTAGGGGATGATTTTTTGTCTGGAGAATTCTCTTTTTTTCTAGCTTTAAAGACAACCGCCTTCTCTGCTGCTCTTTTCACTTTGAAATCACATTGATCCACTGAAAAACAAAACGCTGTGAGTTAGCAATTTTAATTATTATGATTAAACTTTGCAACAGTACTGCGTCTGTTTACGTTTGGGTCGTTTAAAATTGGCTGCTATATTTCTAAATTACCTTCTTTTTCATCAGAAAAACTTAGCACGTTCGTCTTCTTTGGAATTTCCTTTTTAAAAACACGCTGAAACCCTTTCCCGCCAGCAGTATCCTCTTCCATATCATGAACATCTTCGGTCCCACTGGAATCAGATTTACAGGCCAATGCCTCGCGCCTGGAACTACAGGAAAGTCCCCTGCTTTGCGCCAAATGAAACCTCGTACCGGAGGCCTTTTCTTGTTCGTCGTTATTTATTTTATGTTCATCTTCCTCACTTGATTCGCATTTCCTCTGTCTGAAACTTCTCTTTAACTTCTTGTTAAACATATTCAAAACACAGTTCCGTCTATAACCTAGATCCCAGCAATCCTTCTAGCGTGTAAACGGAAATCACGAAATGCTAGGAACCGTCCATGTGAACTGAAGCAAGTTAAAATCGTGTTACTTAAACGTGTCACTATTGTTCCCCAGGGGGGTTGCATTAAATACATATGTGCGGCGACGCCAAAATATGAAATAATAAAATTACAATAACCTTCCAAAATTATAATTTTTCATTGGTACTTGCTGAACTATGTCCTTTCCATTGTACGTCCTTCCCAGCGTGCATTGTGGGAAATGAAGTCTGAGGGGTTCGTGTATTTTTTTTTAAATATTGGTGTCAAATTGTTCTGCCCGAATCAGCAAGAATTGCCGAGGAAATGGTCATTGTTTATGAATTGGTTAAGAACAAGATTTGTCGCATATACACAGCTCGGAATCTACAAGGCTTCTCCATTTCTGACTTCAGGAAACTCATTTAACCTTGTATTTATCATACTGTATATGCATGTGCACTGTACATATGACTGTTATTTATATGTTAGAATATATTGTGTTTGACGCTTTTCTAATTAAAAAATTCTGCTCATTTGAACTGCACGGTGTATCACATTTATTTATTATTAGCAGTTATGTTTGGGCCTTTTTTAAGATCATGTGTGCACCCGTAAATTACTCAATTTAATCTCAAATAGATTGTTGCAGATATAGAATAATATAAATTTTAAAAAGTTAAGTTTAGTTAAACACAAAAATCAATTTAATTTAAAAAAAAATAATATAAATTCTGTCTGAAGCACAGTGAAGCACATTACTTCCCCAGGTGGACAAACTAAAAACAGTCCAGTTCCTTTTGTTACTGTGCACGAGATTACGAATGTTTAGATGCGTCACGGGATTATTCTGAACTCTTCATACAAAGTGGGCGGTGTATTTTTCACGTGGGCCAAGAATAAAACCGGAGTGGGTGTGATTTGTAAATTCGGAATTTAACAGCGAAGGAACAAAACGATTATATGAGTTAGCTACTGGTTGCAAAATTACGATTCCTCCTCCTGTCAGTGGTTGGATTATGATCTATCGATGTTCATGTCTGAATAATTGTCAGCCATGTTAGTTCATCACTATTTTCAACAATAGATGCAACAGATTTGACGCACCTCAGGTAAATAAGGTGTCAAAATTACACCTTATTTACTTTAATAATGTTTGAGTAAAATTGTTCATCACCCGGACCCTGAATAGAATATTGTGCAGTCAGTAGGAACTACTAAATGTCTCCATTGCGAAAAGTAAGTATAACCGTAATGATCACAAAAATGCTGATCTTAAATAATGTAATTATTTAAAAAGTTATTATAGTGTTTTTTTGTTCGTTTTTTTTTTTTGTACTACGTTTATACAGCAAATACATGTTACATTTGTGTCCATATTAACATTTGATGAGGGAAAAGGTAGCTGTTCTCATTGATTCAAGATGTATAAAACACTTTTAGATAAACCTAAGTTTTATGCAAAGAAATGTCAGTATCCGGCGTCGTTCTGCAGCTTGAGAAAGACAGTATCGGATTAGGGACAGGAACTGGTGAATAATGTTGTACATTTACTATTTTGCAGTAATGTAAAATCACTATTTAACAATACCCGGGTGATTTGGAGTCATTTTTTTTATTACCGGAAGCCATGCGAGCATTTGATTTGTGAATAGATATGTATTTACTTTATTAATAACACACAAATGGGAGGAGTGTTGTATCGATTCGTAAGTGAAAAGATGCGTTAGGTGTGGAAACAAACGTTTTAAATGGTCAGCGTTTACGTTGCGGAATTCGGAAATAATTGTGAAGAAAAAAATACTTTAGCCTTTGAGTTTAACAAGCATTTTGTCACCCCTTGGCTTTAAACTCGTCGTCATTATTTCTAAAGTGGAAAATTCAATATACTTTCATTCGTTTCCCGTTGTTTCACTTGACTGCGAATATCGTCACGAAATTATCAAAAAACTACCATCGTTGAGTTGAGATGGAATTGTTTTTCCACTGTTTACTTGTTCATTTTCGTTAGAATAATTATTGCACGTCACGCCATTTTATTTTCTGTTAGCTACACCCCTAATATTGGAATATCTTAATCCAGATGAATGAAATACATCTAATTTTTCAAAATGTACAATCCATACCAATTGCGTCATACTGGAATACAGGCCATTGCCGAGATTATTTTTTATTCCATCTTTACTTGAAAGATTTGATTTGATACTAGAACCACTCAGGGCTCCTAGCGCAGTGGGACTAGACCGTGTCACAGCGAATGTACATCGATTACGAGTAGCTCGAATATGACATCCCACTACAGAGGAAAGTATTGCTAAAATGTTTTGGTAAAGTCAAACAGTGAACAAAACCAGCCAAACTGAAAAATGACAATTTGCTGTTGTATAAACTCATGATCCTAACTGACATCACTGAGAGCTCAACTAAACAACTATCATTTTTCCATGATATAAACGTTTCTGTCACTGAGTTAGGCTACTTTATGAAACCTGGTCCATTCCAGAAGTTATTTTCCTCTGTAGCCTGTAACTCTGTTACTTCCATAGCATTAAATATCTATTGACTGTCAGTGTAAATGAGATTAAAATGTATTAAGTGCTGGAATTAGAATTTTCTGTTTGGAAAAAAAAGTATCACCGAGAGGGACGTGTCTCTCCTCCAATCGCGCTGAACGTCTTGTGCGGGTTGTGTAGCCTGCAGAGTATAAAATACACTGGTGTCTCGGCGATTAGGATTGGGGTTATAGGCGTACATCCCCACCCTCCCCGTTTCTGGTGGCAGGATTCGTAGCGACGACACTGAGACACTGGCGATTCAGCACAATTGGCGATTCCAAATTGGAGAGAACAAACATTTTAAGCGATTTCAAAATTTGACATATAAAAGAAAAATGCGCTTTAATACCACGTATGGTAATTATACGTAAAGTCACGGTTTGCACTATTCCAAAATTCAGATGTTATTCCTGTGCTATTTAAATGTTTATTTTCTCACTACGGCATTTACGATTTGGAAGAGACATGGTTGTGCCTGATTGTGATAAACCGTGCTGTTTCACCCCAACTCTGTATCCGTATACACATTTTTTTCATACGACTAGATTTCCCTCATTAAGGTCAATACAACAGAAGGTTCAGTGTAGTGTTTGCTAGTTGGATATGCATGCGCAGGTTTCAAGATTGAAGGTCCGTCTATTTGCTTTCTGTCATTCACCCCTTTCCCCCCTCCCCTCCAGCCAGAGCTGGAGTAAGCTTTGCACAGCCATCCTTGCATTATTAACGGGAAGATGTTTTCTTTGCCGTGCATGTGTGTGTTGCAGACGACTGAGCTAGCCAGCTGAGCAGAGGACCGGGACTGCTCACCCCTCGCCACCTGAAGCTATGGACGGTAAGAGCTATGCTTCATTAGCATTCCGGCGTGTGTGTGAAGTGGAAGGATTCTTGTCTCTGAACGCTCTCTGAAGGACAAAACTGAGTTTATCAAATTGACAGCAAGCACAGCGTCTACCCTTTACCTACCGCGGCACACGGTGTGCTGCTTTGCAGCATGCCTTGTTCTCCGGATACACAACGCCTCAGTTCTCACATAATACTGGTTAATGAACGGACAGGGCTGTAGCCTGAACCTCACTGAAAAGTGTACTAATTGGATTGAGTTACAAGCGAGATCTCTGATGTTTTAATGCAGTAGTGATCTTTTTTGTAAAATTGGTTTTAGCTAACAGAAATGTCATGTTTCATTCACTGGGTAATTTACTAGAATAATTTACTGCTATTGTATGAAAAATATAAATATATATATTTGACATAAAATTAACATTAAGGTTTAATTTCACGAGCCAGCGGAAGGCTGTTTCTTTTCTATGAATGTGTATGTTTGACTAAAACCGCATGTTTGCTTTGAGGAGAGGTGCTTGCAGAAAGATTAACGGCAGCTGAATTGGTTACGATTGTCCCTGATGATGGATCTGTCTGGTAACAGTGTAGCCAATGGCTTGATGCTAAACAATGCCTGTTTTATAGAGCCTCTAGACTAAATGTTGAGATAGTAAATGAAGTTTCATTTAAACATTATATATGTTTATAGTTAATGTGATTACTGTAAAGCAATTGCTTTGACTAAAATACAATAACATTTTTGCCTTAAAAGCACATTTATTTGAAAACGATGGTTTTACTTTGACCATTTTCTCATAATAACATCTTATAAATTCTGCCTCTGACTTTGCTACTACATTTTCGTTTGGAATCTGTTAAAAATCAAACAAAAAATGAAAACGCATATAATCATATTTAAGAAATATGAAGAGTGGGGCTTTAATCTGGTTTGAAATTAAAGACTGGCGTTTAGACAAATCTAAGCTTTTATCATTTAAAGATGTTTCTTAACAGATTTCTTAAATCATGTTTTATACACACTAATTGGAACCTCACAGATATGCTTCAGAACTAATAAAATAAGCCATCTTGTTAGCCTGAAAAATGGTTTTGTTTCTTCAAAAATAATTTACTCTCAGCTACTAACCTCACCAGTGATTGTACCCAGGGTACAACCAGACTGGCGTCGATGAGAGTATATATGTATGCTTGGAAAGTCTTCACAAATTGTTTGGTGGATTGTGTTGATATTTTCAAATGTTGTAATTATGGGTGAAATTATGGGCTTCACCCAGTTAATTATTGAAAACCTTTAATTTACTATAATAGCATAGAGCTTCATCATCATTATTATAATAATAGCAAGGGCCCTTTCCCCCCCACTACTTCTAAAATCCAATATAAAGAAAATTAGCAGAAAATAAATAGGTATGTAGGGGTTAGTTTTCTTTTAAAAATTGTATTTGGTGTTCATGTTGGCTTCTCTTGAGGTTATCTACAACAAGTTGAAATTCTCTTTTTTTTTAGTAGGCTACTGTTTACAAAAAAGTAATTTCCATGAGTTCTTATGCGTGCATGAGATATTTCAGTGATCAAATACTGAAAAATAATAATCATTGTAATCTAACATAAATCATCTTTTTAACTCTCTCCAGTTGCACTCTCTCCGTCAAACCTAGTTCCTCTTTTACTCATCTTGTTTTCATGTCTTTGGATCTGTCACAAACTGATGGGGTTGAAACGTGTTGCACTGCATTCACGTATTCACATTCTGACCTCAACTTCCCAGTTAACAGGATATGAGGTCACACCCTGCAACTTCCTGTAAGCTTTGAAAAAAGCAAGTGTGTAAAGATTTCTCAGGGCAGAAATACCTCAGCCTTGTGATCTTGTTGGTTGAGACGGCTTGTGGCAAGTCATTATTTGGAAGTGTTTTCTTTGGAGAAATATTTGCCATGATGGTGTTTAAAAAAATAAAAAAATAAACATATATATTTATCTTTTAAAACATCATCATGGCAAATTGAATTTTTGGCCCGCACAGAGCCCTGACCTCAACTGAACACCTTTGGGATGAACTAGAACGGAGATCGCGAGCCAGGCCCTCTCGCCCAACATCAGTGTCTAACCTCACAAATTCTCTTCCGGAAGAAGGAGCAAAAATTCCAACAGACACACTCCAAAATCTTTTAGAAAGCCTTCCCAGACGAGTGAAAGCTGTTATAGCAGCAAAGGGGGGACCAACTCGATATTACTGCCAATGGATTTAGAATGGGATGTCATAAAAGCTCCTGTGGGTGTAATGTGTAGGTGTCCCTGTACTTTTGTCTATATAATATACAGAGGGTGAAATAAGTATTTAACATGTCACCATTTTTCTCAGTAAATATATTTCCAAAGGTGCTATTGACATTAAATTTT
>JAOYSI010001491.1:0-17029 GCA_025775065.1 Hiodon alosoides | reverse complement strand
GCGGGCCAGTCAAGTTCTTCCACACCAAACTCATCCAACCAAGCCTTTATGGACCTTGCTTTGTGCACTGGGGCACAGTCATGCTGGAACAGAAAACGGCCTTCCCCAAACTGTTTCCACAAAGTTGGAAGCATAGAATTTTCCAAAGTGTCTTGGTAAGCTGAGGCAATAATATTTCGGGAAATTCTAAAAAAGGGAATTGAGGCAATGTAAATTGGAGAAGTGGAATTGTGGTGGCCTTGCCAGTGCATAAATAAACTATTTCATTTATATGGACACCCTGTAGTTTTGTTGTACATGGCATCTAGCAGTTATGAGGTTCATTCTGATGTCTAAGAATAGCCCAGCAACAGCTCGTTTTCATTTCCTTAGTCTTAAACAATTTCGTTTTACACCTCAGCTCATTTCAATTTCATATGATATTACAGTCCACAAAAAACATGACCAACCCTGTTGTTTATCTTTTATATTTAAAGCAGTACATCACCATTGATAAAAATACGTACAAGTAGGCATTAAAGTACTAATTAAATTCCTTTTATGTGTGTAGTGCACATTAGCGGATAATAATGAATTGCCTAATTATGCAACAATTTATTTATGTAGATGTATTTAATTTCAGTGTCCCCAGATTATTGTATAAACATCCATGTTTTATTAATGTGCCGAGTTGCATATTTGTGTTTAAGGGAGTACTGGAGAACTAGCAAGCCCGAGGGCCATTCTGAACTGTGATTTAATAGGGCAGGTGCAGTTGTGCTGTGTACCTATAGGCATCTGCAACACATTGGGGATTTTATGCCAGGTAGTATTTTACTCTGTACGTTGGCATAAGTGTTTCAACAGGCAGCAGTATCTTCGGAGGAGAAAAGTGTCTTTTGGATGAAATATTGAAAAATGAACACGATCTCCAGGGTTTGAAGGCAAAGCCGGGTGTCGTTCTCCGGCTGCCTGGCCGCACCTCCTATTAGAAGGAGGGGTCGTGTTGAAGACATCATCAGCACCTCCTATTAGACGGAGGGGTCGTGTTGGAGACATCATCAGCACCTCCTATTAGACGGAGGGGTCGTGTTGGAAACATCATCAGCACCTCCTGTTGGACGGAGGGGTCGTGTTGGAGACATCATCAGCACCTCCTATTAGACGGAGGGGTCGTATTGGAGACATCATCAGCACCTCCTATTAGACGGAGGGGTCGTGTTGGAAACATCATCAGCACCTCCTGTTGGACGGAGGGGTCGTGTTGGAGACATCATCAGCACCTCCTATTAGACGGAGGGGTCGTATTGGAGACATCATCAGCACCTCCTATTAGACGGAGGGGTCGTGTTGGAGACATCATCACAAGGGGAAGTGCTAGAGACCGCCGTGGCACAGTTTGGGTGTTTTCGAGAATTCCGAATTTGACATGATCTTTTTTTTTACCAGAGTGAAGATCAGAGCAGAGAGTGCAGACTCCTGACTTCCTCACATTTAAAACCACAGATAACTCTGCAGTGATTGCCCTTGCCCTGGCCCCCTGAGTGGTCGCAGTCTTCCTGAGAGGTACCTGAGCTTCCTAAAAGGATCTTTAGTGTCCTGGGTACATTAACGCAGTCCTGGTCTGACTTCTGCTATATACATGCCTAGCAGACCAATAAAACAATGTCAAGTCAAAGCACCTAATTTTCATGAGATTAAAATATCATAAATTGAGAAGAAGGAGGGGTATTTGAACAAATTATATATTCATATATTTAAAAATATCTTCATCATACTTCTAACATTGATTGTACAGACCAAAATAATGATCAGATGTGTCTTAATGAAAAAAAGAAACAGTGGATATGCATTTAACTCATTGCGTTTTTGTAATCCTGATGAGCAAATGACACGTTGTTATTTAATTCCTGTCTTCCTACTGGTTCTTTACCTTAGTTTGAAATCCAAAAGGCCCTTAACCCACTGTTCATCATTGCACAGGGGCCACTGGCACCCCCCAGTGGCCTAATGTGGGACCTGTTGTGTACCTTTCACGTGAAAACACTAATATAACCTGCACTAAATGCTATGTTAATGTGAAAAATTTGTCTTCAAATAAGTATTTCAGCATCAAACATGAAACAAAGTAACATAGCTACACCTGTAGGTTGCAGTGTATTAAACAATTATTATTGACAGAACCAGTTATTCAAGAGAAGAACAGTAGGTAGTATTAAATCAGTCTACATTTAAACAGATTTTTACCCCTAAAATTTAAATAACAATAAAGTATTGAATTTCCCTGCATAATGAATGGTATTATTTTGTCTTGTTAGAGATATGGTGGCCCTCACATTGCTGTATCATCAACTAAAGTGGCCCCTCTCTAAACAATTGTAAAGACATCACTTTTATCTATGATACCGCCTTAACCCATGACCACCACAACCACCAGCAGCAGCAGCAGCAGCAGCAGGAAGAAGTCACATGCTAACCTCACCATGCAGGCGTCACACAACCATTCAGCAGCCAAAGGGCA
This sequence comes from Hiodon alosoides, assembly GCA_025775065.1. Classification (NCBI taxonomy): domain Eukaryota; kingdom Metazoa; phylum Chordata; class Actinopteri; order Hiodontiformes; family Hiodontidae; genus Hiodon; species Hiodon alosoides. The sequence goes on along the minus strand of JAOYSI010001491.1, from coordinate 14,529 downwards.
GACAGACGAAAAGCAAACAGATTGGTTGAAAAGGTTAAGTTTAAAGAAGTGGTTGCTTTGCCTATCTAGCTGAATCTGTGTAGACACAAACAGCTCCTAAATAAGAGTGGTTTTCTGATACTATTACTGAAAAATGTCAGAACAAAGCCACAGTTTTAATGGTTATACTCAGTGAGTTACATTTTCTCCACCAGATAGCAGGGTGGCAGCTGAAACTGGAAAACATGCACCAATCATCAGTAGCTGGGGACTTTTAATAAAAACTAAAGTTTTTGAAAATATATATTTACTTAGAATCGCTTTACATTTAATACTTGCCAAAATCAAACCAAATAGGAGGTTTTATGCAATTTTCTAGATAATGGTATTTGGTTTAGTTGCCAAGCTTAATTCATAATTATGATTATAGTTGCAATGCTCCATTTGATCAAACAGATACACCGTGGCCATCAGGGTGTAATTTCTATAACCACCAGACGGCGCTGCAGCTCCTCCTCTGCGTTCGGTTAAAATCTTCCTGCTACGCCAGGACTGTATTGATTTTATGGTAAGGCTTTTAAAGGTGCCCTGGAATGGCTTCACAGCATTTTCCTTCAAAGGAGATCAGAAACAATGCGTTGAAGCAAGCCTTTTTGACTCAATCTCTTTTTGTATGTTTTTTCTAAGAAGATGGAAAAATTGAAATTTCAATTTTTCAGATGTCGTACGCCAAACAGGGCAAAACTGCATCAGGAAAGAGGACAGTGGTCGCAAGCCAAAGCTCACCAACAGGGATAGACCGACACTCAACAGGATGGTTTCTAATAAGCACAAATACTTCACCAGATCAGACATCAAAAAGCCAATAGCATGGGCTGCCATTCAGAGACCACTTGCAACCCAGACCAGAGTGCAGCAACGCAGAACCTGGTTTAATTAGTACAAAACCTAAACGCCCGATCAGTGGAAGACAGTAATATTGTCTGATGAGTTGGATTTTACCTGTGGTCTGCGCTTTGAGAAAGCCAAAAGATGCATTCAACCCACATTGTTTCCGACTGTTAAACATGGTGGTGGATCTGTTATGATATGGGGTAGACATCTTGTGGGAGTCACAGGGTCCAATTTATCCCTTTTCATGGTAGAATTAGTTTCCCTGACAATGTTCTCATGTTCCTATTTACACTGCCAAATGGATTCAAGGGTGGTTTCATGAACACCAAGTTGAAGTCAAATACCTCCCTTGGCCTCCCAGATCACCAGACCTAAACCTTTATGGGAAGTTTTGGAACGTGAGTGGAACCTCTCTTCATCTCTCGAAGGACTGGAGGCTTTCCTTCTTGAAGAATTAAACTGTTTGGCAGTATTCCAAGTTGGACTGAAACTGTTCTGAAAGTAAAAGGGCAGCCCAACACCTTATTCATTACAGCAACATCACGTAGCCATGCTATGGCTAATTTATCGTTTCCATTAATTTGTCTACCCTGTGTATGCTTGAAGCCTTAATATATTTAAGACAAGCAAGACAACATCCGGACAGTTGCAAGAGATTAAAAGATAGTTCTTTTTTTACCCCTAATTACCCCATTTGGTTGTGAACCAGACGGAACAAAATATATCCTCAGATTGTAATAACTGAACTAATTAGAAACAAAACAGCTTGCAGTGAAGGTATTCTCTCATCAGAATCAGTATCATAGCAACACAAAGTTAATTTAATTAGCGATCCACATGCACATTTGTGCTTATCCAAACAGAAACCCTGCCATCGGTGTACAGTAACGGGCACTTGAAATGAGAGCGTACACTTACTTTGCTGTCTGTAATCACTACAATCAAGGTGTTCTAACTCAATAGATAGTGTAATATCTATTGCAGTAATAGTGCAAAACTATTTGTTTATACATGGAAAACCAAAATACTGAAATGGTACACTCAAGGAACGCGCTTAAAAAGATCGGCATGTCAAGACAGCTTGGCGTCTGCTCAAAATTAAGATTTAAAAAATCTGAATGCAAACCATGCTGAAACAAATCGAAAAAAAGTCCCCCTGACACTATGTTTAAGGAATGGCCCCCTCCTACAACAAAGGGCTGTGTTTGGGGTTTTTTATTCTCTTCCACTCGCTGACTGCTTTCTGTCACTGCACAATGAGGAGGAATTAAAATAGAGAATAAAAGAAACTTTAGGTAATCTGGGGTGAACCCAGATCCCCAAAGAAATCAAGACCTGGCTTATGTCAGACAAGGCTAAACATCTTTAGGCTGGAGCTCCTTTTCATGAATTATAAGAGGTCCCCTGAGCTGAACCTCTTTTATGCTTTTATCTTGGAAAAGTTCTAAGTTATGTTATATGGCATTCATTGAACAATTCAGGTGAGCCTTAGGTTTCCATAAAGGGCTATACAATTTATTCTGTGGAAGATAGCGTTAGCAGCTACTACAAGGTTTCCCTATGCTGTATACACAAGCTACGTGAATTCTGAAATTATTTAGTATGCAACTCGACCTGCCAGTACTTTCTCCTCCTATGCTGCAGTGGAAGAAAAGAAAACTGAAGGTGATCCATTTCCAACCTTGGTATGAACTGAGAAACAGAAACATAGGCCTGAATGGACCTTAGTAGCTTAAATACCAAAATCAGAGGAACAACAGCGCTGTCAAATTTATGGCGTGAAAATCTTTTTCCTTAATTATATAAAGTACAAATCAAATGTCTATTGGCAGTCAATTATACATCACTTGATTTTTTTAAATGTATACCAACAGTTTAACTGTTATACCAATATATTTAACTACTTTAAATCATAACATTGGAAATATGTTACAATGTTCCACTCCAAACTCACAATTCCAGTTCTCAAATGGTTTCCTACTCTTCAATGTTCCACCAGTTTGCAAGCAAGATATTCTCAAGATCTATATATGAATATTTATAATATGGCATTAAATGTAAATATATGCCTTTTTACCAGTAAACATTCTTATTTATACATGTTTAAATGTTGATTTATTTGTTATTTAATTCCTATTTAATTGATCAGATAAATGCATACGGAAATTGAGGCTTTTGCCTGCATGTTTTTTACAACACTAATGTTGTGCATTCATGACACATCAATCACAACAACGCATGCTTGTTTGCAATCCACACTACAAATACAAATTGTAAATATTTCACAGGACATGCATCAAATATATTCACCCAAAAGAATCTTCTTGGTCTGTCATTTAGAATATTACCCGCGAGAATGTTTTTAATTCCGAAGTCTCCAGAAGTATCTTAAATAACAAGCATGTCCGTGTGAATAGGTCAGTAAGTGTATTGCGGGTCTTGAGATCACTGTGTACGTGTGTGTGCGCCCGTGTGAGGGAGCTCGCTCTGGGTTGGTGGGAAAGAGTAGGGCTATGTCTAGTTAGTGAGAGAGGTATTGAGTGAGTTGTTTTTTTTCTCAGAGAAAAGTTAATTTTTATTTTTTTTGTTAGCCCTATGGCTTTTGGTTTGTTAGCAATAAATCCCTGACTATTTCTACCTGTAAGTGAAAAGTCTGCTTCAGTGTTTTGTTTTGTTTTTCATATCCATGTTGGTTGTAATAGAGGCCTTTATTTCCTCAATAAATCAACAATGTGCCAAGATTTCATTAACTCACACAATATGCCTGTGGTATTATGTTCTGCTGGATAGATGGTTTTAACTGTGTTGTAGATGAGGATGGCATGCTCTTCAGGTGTCACAAAGAATATCATGCACTGTGTTTCCCACCGTTTAAACAATAGCTTTAGTCACATTACAGCCTGTTCTGTGACATTTAAATATGCCCTCTCATTACTAAGGCTATGTGCATTTGTCTGCCTGCATCCACACACTGAAACAACCTATCATGTTAATCAGCAAGCAGGAGTGACAGGATGAAAACCTATTACATTCATCAGCAAGCAGGAGTGACAGGATGAAAACCTAGCACGTTCATCACAAGCAAAAGTGATAGGATGAAAACCTAGCATGTTCATCAGCAAGCAGGAGTGACAGGATGAAAACATTGAATGCATTAAGTCATCACATATTTCCATATCTGCATGAAAATAGCCCTGTTATAAACCTGTTCTACTCAATTGGAAAATATGTTTAGAATAATTAGTGAAATGTATCAATTATGTGTAATTACAAAAACCAACAGCATGTTTTTTTTCATTAAAGATAAATTGCATAATAGGTGAAATGAAAAGCCTGTTTCACTGCAATTAAAATCTTAAAATATTTCCGTAATTTTGTCCTTAACGCTAACCTAATCAAACCGAAACTTTGATTCATGCAACATGCTTTTGGAACAAGGACCGGTTTTGTAACATTTAACACTTTCGTTAGAAGTTTGTCCACTGCTTAATTTGTAAATCAGGAGGTCCCGCTACACAGACAGGGTGCAATAAAAATAGGTGCCGGTCCGAATCTGGGCGGTGTTCCGGCAGGATCCGGCACAAATTAAACCTTGAGTTTGTCACACCATTGAATCACACCATTGTAACAATGATTTGCATCACATAATGCTCAATTTCTGTGAGAATATAGTCAATTTTTATACAAAAATTACTTCAAATCACCAGGTTTATGGATCATAATACTATTAGGTGATTTCCCTTATTGTGTGTCCTCTATTATAAGGGCATTTTTTCCAAAAGATCAATTTGATTAAGGCATTGTACAAGGTCAGAAACGATCCTCTTTATTCTCATTTATTGAGAGTATGAATGTCTTGTATAAACCAGTTGAAAGCAGGAAAACCAATTCATGCCAGAACAAAGGAGAACAGAATGTGCCACTTTGCATGCAGGAATGGCAAAGCGTGACGGCTGCTTTGATCCTGTCGTTTCAGGTTACCTGCAAGCTTTTTACCGTGCAAATGTAGTGAGAAACGTGCACATAAACTCAGCTATGAATACAAATGGGAGGATATATATATATATATATATATACACACACACACACACACACACACACACACACACACATATATACACCAACACATACATATACACACACAGTGAAAAAAGATTTGCCTCATGTCTGATTATCTGCCCTTTTGCACATTTTTCACAATGAATTGGATCAGATCTGTCTGTGGGTTGTAGACAAGTGGGTGGAGGGAGTCTGAGGGAAAGTGCAACACTAAGTTTGGTGCTTCACTCATTTGTTTGGTGTGTGAGGTAATTAAGAGTGCAATCTTCAGGTGCGAAAAAGTTAATGGATAATCAAGGTCAACTGTTTGAGTGCGTAGGTTAACAGTCAGCCGTGCCCAATATAAATCCGTCTTTTATCCATACCATCAGACTGAAGTTAACAAATAAATTCCCATGTTCCTCAAAAAAGAGCTTATGCCTATCACTCTGGAAAGTGAAAAAAAAAAGGCTGTGGGACTCCATTAAACCATAGTCTAAGAGCCATATTAACCAAATGGAGAAATTTTGGAACAACATGGAATCTTTCCAAGAATGGCCACTCGGGGATCTGAAAATCTCGTCTGCATTGGATCTGCAAATCTCGTCTGCGTTCTGTTGCACCATCTGCTCCGAAATGGGAAAACTACACAGCAAGAAGGAAATACACTGTAGGCTGCAATCAACCGTTCTACAGCTGCATTACCCTGGTATTTCACATCAGGGCGGGCAAGAGAGCAGTCAAGGGGAGGGAGATGCTCCAGATGTGGATGATGGCTTCCTCAGGCTTGACTGACTGCTTGCTATGTAGCGAGCTAGCTCACCTCTGGGAGCTGAGCTGCAGTCCTCCAGAGGTGTTCCCTTCATCTTCTTGCTGCTTTGCAGATAGCATTGCAGAAGGCCTCTGGGTTGGGTTGAGAGACTGAAAGTTCTTTTTTCATGGAATTGGATGAAGTGCAGTGTTATTTTGTGACTGTCTCGTGGTGTGTTTAGCACTGATATTGTGAGCTGCTGCTGTATACAAATGCACGCATTTGACTGTACATTAGCATGTGTGCTCTTTTGGAAAGCAAACTGTCATGTATAATTTCCAGGTAACGTCAGGAATGTTAACTAGCAGCACTTTAAAATTTGAAGATAAGCCAAGCATTGAGGATAAAATTCTTCATAATGGACTTTCAAATCGTCTGCAGCTGGACCTCTTTGTGGGCTAATCTTCACTTTTGTGGAAGATGGCCAAAAGAGATTATTTTTTGTGCATATTGTTAGCAATTTGTTTTAATCTTCATAAGATAATTATCATATTATACATTACCAATGGATTTTGATGCTTTGTTTGTATGGTGGCTTAAGGGGCTGGTTTTATAACATTGCAGTCCCTAAGCACATCAGGCTGGGAGAAACTGTTAGTTATCTTTTTCTAAACCCATTGAGGCATGACTGCATTCTGCTTTTGTTCTTCCACTCGCCTCAAACTGAACTGATCTTGTGGTCAAAGGGCGAATATATCTCACAGCCTGTGAAAAAAGATAATGGAGAACACTTTCAATTTAGTTTTTTCATCATTTCAAAGGTAAGTATTTTCGAATGCACCAGCTTCCTATCAAGAGTACTTTCCCTTTTTGTCTGTGCTGTAATAAGTACTGAGTGATTCAGTACTAATCTGCATTGTATGCCCAGAGATGCCACTGTGTGCCGTGCACCCTCTCTGATAGTTCATTAAACAGTTCTTGTCAATCACAGAGGGCAGCTTGAGGTGCAAAATCCGCTTCTTAATTTAATAGAGTCTAAAACAGAGCAAGAAGCACCCTGCATTCTTAACGTATGTTTATATTTAATCCTTTGTTTTAAAATATTACACATAAAATAATATTGTATTTACTTACTATCTATTTACTTACTATCTATCTACTATTATTATTTTCTTTAAATTTAAACAAATAAAATGGACACAACAAGGACTATTTCCAGAAAAAATTATAATAATTAAATGGGATTTAGCCACAACCGCCTGCACAGTCATAAACCACAAACTTTTTCATACATTTACTCACCAATGATTACACCTTTAACACAGTGAATGCTGATGTGCACTAAATCTTTGTTTTCCTAAGTGCCAGAGACAATTCCCGTTCAGGAGGAGTTAAGAGGACTAACATATCATATCACGATGCCACTTATCACCACATCCCAGAAATACCTCTGGATCTCTTGTGTCCAACTCTCTTGTCAGACCTACAGAGTAACTTGGTGGTTGGTTGCCAAGACCAAGCCTTGAGCTGGCCATATCTCATTTTAATTTGAGGGGTATATTGTCAAGCAATGCAGTGATACCGTAATTATTAAAATGTTTAATGTTAACAACTGCATTTTATAATTGTTAAAGTGGTCGTAACTTTCATGCGTCAACAACATGCCAGGTTGTTTATGTCAGCTAAAATCTCAGGAGACGGGTTCATTGTAAAGCACTGTGCCTTTAAAATATAAATTGTTGAGCGGAACAGCAAGGAAACAGCTGGGGCATAGCTAGAATGAGTGAGAATTGTAATTATCTATTGGACTACAAAGATCAAAACAGAAGACAGAAAATGTATATTGTAGCACGCTAGGAGAGGGAGGAAAGACGGAAAAAAATTAAATAACCAAACAGCTTTTCTGCTTCAAACTATGAAAATAAGGAAGCAGAACCAAAGCCAGAGTTGTTGTTCCTTTTATACAGCACTTGCTCTCAATCTTTCATGGTCTTTCGAATGCATCGGAGTGTGTTCTGTATACCAAAACCAGCCTCAGGAGTTTGGGCGAGGCTGCCCGAGGGTGGGGCTCATGGCTGGCTGCCACATATACAGTATACAAATATAAAACACTGCCACTTCATAACTCTCTGTGTTTCAAAAATCTGTTATCTAAAAAAAAATATTGCATCGTAAGTCGTTGAGCAAAGCAAACTGAGCTTCTGAGCTTACCATCTAACGGATGCTCACGCCCTCTCACTTTGGCCGTTTCCCTTGTACCTTTGCATTCTGATACAGTCGGGGTCTTTACTTATGTTACAAAATGCCTGCTGGAACCGTATTGATTCAACTGTGATTATTAATATTATCTTAATTATAAGAGGTTAATATATAATTATTAACATTATAATTAGAGGTTGAAGCAGTTCCCAGTGGAACCCTATTGTTGTTTTTTTAATGTTTTAATTGATTTAGTGTATTATAAATCAGCGGTTGAAAAAGCACTATAGTCTATACTTTACTTTATACCCTCATGAAACCAAAAAGCACATTTCCTATCACCTTCAGGTTCTTGTGGTCTCATTAAACGCAAGCATTTTCAGCCCTTATACAAACATACAAATTCCCATGGCTTTAAACTACCTTTAATAAAACGTAATGGAGTCATGACAAGCCGGTTCCTTACTTTTCGCGCGGTGACTCTGTTTCCATGGCAGCCAATGTAAAACATTGTGAGGGAGTAGTGATACGGTAAAAACGTGGTCCCCATTTCCTTTTGGTGCAAAACAGCTGAGCAAATAACTAGCTTAACAAAGCAATTGTCTCAATCACATTTCTGAGGTTACACAGCTGGGCATTAGAGGATCTGTTGAATAAAAACCTTTATTTTTAGGACTTTCAGAAAAAGTATTTTTAAAATCACATGTAATGTGTGATCTCATTTAACCCCGGTAAACAGGATATTTCAATTTAAAAAGTGTTTTTTTTTTTAAACAATACTAATTACAAGGAAAATCTTGTTGGTATTTCAGGGGGAACGCTCACCCCATCACCGACACACCCTTGATCTCGCCTTTAACGGCACCATTTATCTTTATTCCTACTCTTCAGTGTGCCCTGTCAATATAATCCCTGAGTCTGTGGACAGTTTTTGATTAAAGCAATTCCATTTATCATCTCTACACAGAGCACCCATGAACGGTTGGCTGCAGGTGGAGAAGGCTCACAGCCTCTGAGCCTTTTCATTTGGGCCGTGTTAACCGGCATGCCCTGATTAAGGTCTGCGGACCAAAACGTTTGTATTTTTCAGTAAAAAAAATAAATAAAGAGAGAAGGGACTTTTGGCAAAAAGTCTGTGAACCGTGATGGATTGGGTCTGCTCCTCACTTCAATAAAAAATGAACACCGCTGTCTACACAGAATGTAAAACCAGTGCTGTTTTATATTATTGTTATTGTTTCAGGGCTTAGGTTCAAATATTACATTATTGTCGTATTGGGAATCTTTCATTTTATTTCAAAACAAATAATAAATAAAAAAACCTAACTGCTACCCAAAGACATGCTTTTAGCACCTGCAAGTGCTTTTAACACACATGTTGGCAGAAATAACAATTTACAAATGTATTTAAGAAGAAAAGGCATGTGCAGTCAAAAAAATTAATAACTAAAATAAAAAGTTGAAACAGCCAACTTATATATTTTTGATGCTCATGCTTTTCTTAAGTGGCATAAACAGGAATGAAAAAAATGGAATTTTGTGTCTCAAGACCATCTCAATTTGAGTGAATTAAGGTGCATCCTGTGCTTGGAGCAGTACAGAAATAATCAATTTGCAAATAAACTGAGCTCATTAATATCTGTTTAAAATTGACATTTAACAGGTTCTCATGTTGTTTGCTGGTATTAAAAACAAATAAATAAAAAATTAATGGTGCTGTGAATTATGATTGATTTATTTTCTGTCCAGAGGCATAACATTCAGCTTTAAGCAAAACAAGTGTGTGTTGCTAAGAACTAGAATATTTGTCTGAGCTGTCCTGTTTTTTCATCGGGGAAAAAAAACAAAACATTTTCTTTTCTTCATTCAGCCTGTATAAAGCTGTAGTTTCACATTCCGAGGCATTGGCAACTCCTGTGGCTTCACAGAGTATGTCGTCCCATCATTTGCAAATCTCCTCTTCTCAGTAACTTACGTTAGCTGCCAGAGGAATGCATGAGAACCGAAAGACCGGATTCCCGTCCTCAATTTCTTGTAAAAAAATATCGTAAAGCCTTAACCCAGAAAGTCAGCAGTGAATGACTGGAAGTTTTACAAAACCCTTTGCTTCTGATCTACAGTCACTGGTTTTGACATCACCCTGTCTAGGATGCACGATACGAGCCCTCCAGTGTGTATCCATTAGATGCCCATCGAATTGCCCATCGATCCAGGCTGGCACTGAGCAGATTGGACAGACAGATTTACAAAGCCAAAAAACCTTTCGATCTCTGTACGTGATTGGGTGGCATGGACCCTGACCAACCTGAGGGTGTGGGATGTATAAGGTGAGAGTGATGCCAGTGGATTGTTTTATAATACGTGGACTTCCTTAACTTCCCTCACGTGCCCTGCCCCTCAACCCCAACCCCTGATACCAGCCTCATGCTCCTTCAGAGTATTTCTTTGTTATCCACGCAATTTCTTTCTTTGAAATCTGCAAATTCGTCATTGGCTATTACTGAACAGTATGTAGTCTCTGTCCTTTAATCAAAAATGTCCACTCCTACTTATATAAAAACGATAAAAGCCACTGGCATGCATTCCCTTTCACCATCGTCGTTGCTCGCTGACGCCCTGTAAACTATAACAAACTATGAAGGGTTGTTTCATATCTGCCCAACAACTCAAGCAGGCCTAGGAAAGGATTATCGTTGGGGTCACCCACTCTGTTCGCCGTAGTCCGGGAGGCTAAGTGAAGAGTCCCAAAATGCCTTGTTGTTAGTGATTTGTGACAGCAGAAGTCTGATGTTGACTGCCTGTCCCTGGTGCAAGTTTTCCCACTTCCAGTTGCAGTGTTGATGCGCAGGGCCCCTTTTGTGCTCTGGAAACCTGTCATACAGTTTACCCCATTTGACGGTTGATATTTTGATTCCTTCCCCGTAATTCAAAGCACTACATGACTTCCCCCCCAACTCTAAAAAAAAAAACTTAAAAAAACTATCACCCAGTCTCGGTATCTCCTAACGTCAAGTTGCAGAATTAGAGTAACATTAATAAGAGTAACACTAATTACAGTAACATAATTTGGAAATGCCTGCCCCCAGTGTCTTTTGCAACCTCAGCACGGGGTACTCTCTTTCCTATATTAGGAACAATTCTCTCCAAGAGAATTGGTAACATTTTCTGGAAACAAATCCAGGATCATCAATAATGTCGTCAGAGACAAATTTTCTTAGATTGTTTCCAGCTGAGGGTTGATCTTTTGTTAACTGTTTGTTAGCAATGCCAAATAAAACAGCCCCCTGTGTCCCTGTGTCTGGTCACTCGCGACAGGAAATGATTAACTTTTTAAGGACTGTGTGATATCAAGTTACACCTCTCAGCCTTTGGTGGAGAAGGGGCAGAATTACTCACCCTGTATTTTATCCACAGCCGAAAGGGTTTTCTGTTAGCCTTGATTCAACTTTCAGCAACCATCTTTTTCTTTACTTTCTTGTGTAAGACAGATAGAATTTTTGCACATCCTGATATTTATATTATATATATTTATATTGTATATATTATAAACAAAACCTGATCTGAGGTCAAAAAAAAATATTTTCTTTCATTTTATCTCCTTTGGTCACACAGATTCAGGGGTGAGAGTTCTCCAGTGGGAAATTACATTGCCACAGGCAAATCACATTAAATATCATGACACATTTATGTCTATTAGAAAATTCAGTGTCACTGCTAATACAACAGTGGGCGAAAAAATTAATATTAATGATGGTTATTTCCTGCACGCCTCATTTCTCCTTAGCAATTCATTTGATACCATCGGTAAGTGTGTTCAGCACCCCCCAACAAAAGAAAAGAAAACACAATACAAGGTCCTATGAACAGACAATTCCTTCTGAGGAAGCCTTTTTAATTTAAAATAATTATGTATGGTAAACATTTTTTCTGAATGAAAGTGACAGCATCCAGTGAACCACGCATCTCCATTTACTCACAGAAATAAGTCAATGAAGCCAGAATGCACCACAATAATGTTATTTTCAGGTAAATACTTGATGGAAATGTTTTTCCTCTTTGAAGGGAAACACATCAGCGCTGTATTCAAATTATATAGTAGTTTTTGCATTTCCATTTTAATGCATTTTTCTACTTTAATCATTTGTGTCTATGATAATTCCTCCCTGTGAAGGTTTTGAAACTGCACTTAAAACACGAAGTGCATATATATTTTTTCTATTAAATTTAAATGTAAAACTGTCATAAGAATGATTCACTTTCCTGTGACAAAATGTTATGGTATATAACTATCTTTGTGTACAAGAACCGCAGACTTTTTCAAAGCCATCAACAAATACAGCACTTATAATTAGGTTAGGTTTGGTGCTACGACAATGGTTAGCGTCTCCCTGGGATTAGGGTTGTGTTAATATCAGGTAGGATTAGTGCTGGGGCTGTATACTAGGTCTAAACTATAAACATGACCACATTACTGCAAGATACATTTCACAGCACATATATCAACAATGGACCACGACCACTGCCTGCAGTATACTCAGCTGCCACCATCTTTAACCGCGGAATTCGAAAATGTCCCAGAGTCCAGACCCGGATCCAAACTGGGATTTAGGGGAAGGTTCCAGGGACATTTTCCCTGTGACATATGCAATCGAGATATTTCAGATTGTTTTCGTTTTTCCCTTGTTGCGCACCTGAGGGTGGTTCCACTTACGACACGTCACCCAGGTGCCCACAATTAAAAACGTGTGCCGGCTGAGGGGGTAAAAAAGCCATTACGTCATTACGTGTTTTCTTGTATTTGTTTAAATTGTTTTGATAGTAACGACGCCTAATAAAAGGCATAAAAGCCAAGCCTGTCTTCCCGTCTCTGACCACCACTGGATAAGGCACGCTCATGCCTACACATCCACCTACATGACACCCACCATGTAGAAATTGGCCATGTGAGGCTTGCGTAACGTTTCGACTGGAGTTAGACTCTACAAACAGTCCTGGAGTGCAGAACCTTGAGCATCATATATTCTGCTATCATGTTTAGTGAAAGGCCTGAAGTTTCTGCAGTAGTCCTGTTAAATTTGTGGGCAAAGCCATTGTCACCCCGGCTTCAGGATTTTACTATAGAGAGGCAGGGCACTGTCATAAACCCAAATTAGATAGGTTAAGACCGTCAGCATCTGCAGAAGATCCCGATTGTGCAGCAGAGTGAATCCACAGTTCAAAAGTAGCATACATTCTGTACTGTACTGGGCCCAAAATCCCTGTGCAGACAATGAGAAACACAATAAACGAGTCTCAGTAAATAACCAGTGCAAATGAAATGAGTCACAGTGGATAAATCTGCCACCCAACTAATTAATTAAATTAGCAAGCTGGCTGGAATGAATTTCCAGCCTGCATAAGGATGAAAAAAACAGCAACTTGTGCCCAATGCAACGAAGAAATACCCCATACTGTGTTTTATAATAAATTACTTACCAAAGTTACGTAATGACTGAAATATCTATTTAAGTTTTATCCATTTCAGCATATTTAAAAGGACAAGTTATCAAATATTAATATGTATGTGTGTTTGCTGTCAGTGGACAGAGTCTTCCAGAGTAATGGTTCTTATCAGGGCAGAGAAGAGCACGTTCTCAACTAAAAACTAAAATGAAACGCAAGAGAAGAGCCACAGTGAGCTAACTCCAATAATTGCTGCAACTTGAACCAACCCACGTTGCTCCACAATGCATACTGAATCCTGGCTTTTAAGCCCAGTTTCTCTGCCAGCTAATTGCTGAGACCCAACTGAGTACTGGGCCAATGACCAAAACCGAGGAAGAAGCAAAAAAACTCAAATGAAATCTCTGCAGTTAACTTTCACTAGCTCGTGAGTATGTAGCATGCCCTGTATTAGATGTGAATCTAGTAAACACCTGATCCAATAAAAAGAGAGTAATAATAAAGACCATCCTAACCTTACATCAGGCTTTTTAGTGGGGTGCATGTCTAACTTTGCCTTTGATTTTCATCTTTAAACATCAGGCACTTTGCATGCAGTCTTATAATAAAAGATAAATAAATTTGCTTGCAGAGATCCCTCTGGGACAGAAACCAATTAGAGAAGCACACTACTCATGGTCTCAGTTCATTAGGGGCCTAATAGACCAGATTCATATGCAAATATTTCCAAATGTTTGCAATTGGGAGTATAAAATAAAAGACAATTGTAAAACATATTCAGGGAAAGATTAATTGTTTTCCTAGTCATGCCACATGTGTAGGTTGGTATTATACATTACCCTCCAAGTACTTGAGGTAATTATGAATTCAAATCCTCTCGCAGGTAAAACAGTTTAAAGGGTAAATGTATCGTAAAAAAGGTCACAGCCTAGGATTTATCACCTCAGTGTTTTTTGGAGGAAAAAAAAAATCTGTAGTAAAAAATCTATCTTAATTATTTCATATAAATCCCAGTGATCAAGGAGCCTTCAGCGTTTTCCGAAATTCTACCCACGACATAATCCACTTCTAAACTTAGCTATATTAGAGTTTACTCTGTATAGGAATCAAATATAATAGCTATTTTTATAATTCATCCAAGTTTCACTTTTCTTAGCTTTACTTCCTCAATCATTTTTTTAAATGGACATTTCTGGCTATGCGCAAGCTATTGCTGACTAAATTAA
>JAOYSI010001489.1:0-17030 GCA_025775065.1 Hiodon alosoides | reverse complement strand
AAGAAGTTCCTGCAGGAGTTTTACTCTGAAGATGAGTCCGGGAAAAAAGTCTTCACATACGGAGCTCAGTTGGTGAGAATGAGACGCATTTCTTTCTTTGCCTGTTAATGTGTTTTTCAGAACAATCCAATTCTAAACCTTTTTTTTTTTCCCAAATGGAAATATTTTTTAAAAGCATCATAAGGGGGTTAATTATGCAACCCACGGTCCTGTGAACAGCTGAACCCTCACTCTACCTGGCAACATGCAGTGTTGCCCATGATTTGCTTGTCTATGGTGGCAACATGGCCAGCATGATTTCTCTCAAGTAATCCTTGCCCCCAAGCTCCAAAGCTGTGCAACTTCTGCACACTCAACATGTAATCAGACACACATGCGTTTAAATGCAACACATTGCCCCTTTTGGTTTAGTCTAGCAAAGCATTGTTTTTGGGTGAACCCTAAACCTAGCTGTGCTGCTCCTGTCAGGTGTCGCTGGCCCACAGGGAGCAGGTGGCCCTGGTGGTGGATCTGGATGATTTGGGGGAGGAAGACCCTGAACTCGTAGAGAGCGTGTGTGAAAACACGAAGCGCTATGGTGGCCTCTTTGCGGACGCCGTTCACGAGCTGCTCCCTGAGTACAGGGAGAGGGAGGTAAGTGGCCCAAAATTATGAAAATCTGGACTGTTCCTCGAGTTGAACTTGGCCATCGGTTGAAATATTACATTATGTATTTATTATGAAATGGGAATTGTACTTGAACATGAACCAGCCATAAAGATTCACTGTCTGTAATTGCCCAGGTGATGGTGAAGGATTCCTTGGACGTTTACATTGAGCATCGCCTGATGATGGAGCAGAGAGGTAGAGACCCTGGCGAAACCCGCGATGCTCGAAATCAGTACCCCCCTGAGCTCATGAGGAGATTGTAAGTAACCCTTTGTTCCTTTTCAAATGCAAGATTTTTCTCTTTAATAGCCTAGAATACTGTGTGGTCATATCAAATCATGCACTTGGTGTCATATGATCACAATCTTATAAAGTAGCAGCCATGAAAGTTAAAAAAAAAAAGTTTTCTTTAGATGTCTAAACTGAGGTGGAGTATGAAGTTCCACCTCAAACAGATGAGAGAATATACTGACATCTTATCCGTTTGAGGTGGAACTCCATACCTTTACCGATGGTTGTCTGTGCTAACTAGCCGTCACTGCCTTGCGGATGCTGCGTCTCGCGTCACACTCGTATTGCACTTTGATCTTCAAACTTTCAATCTGTCTCTCTCCAAAGCTCATTGATCCTGTGGATATTGACATCCTTGACGATATCTCTGCCTCCGTCTGTTTTGGTGGAACAGATCTGACAGAGTTTCCTCAAGGGGCTGCTCTACTCCTGTTCACGAGAGATCGCCAATCTCAGATGGTCTGAAATAAAGGGACAGAATTGGCAACTCTCATGGCTGACAAATTTTATAGGGTTGAGCTTTTGTGATTTGGCATAACAGCCCAGGATTCTTGGCTCTTGAATGGAAATTACCAATTATTAAAATGTTTTGATCATGAGGAGATTAAGGGATTCCTTATAACCTTGTACCCTCACAGTAGTCTTAGAAGTTACAGTGGGAGCATAAGCTGGTTCCTGAAGCTCTGTGATCCCTAAATGGTGAAAAACGAATTATGGCATCTTTAACACACGTACTTCAAGCACACAGTGAGTCCAGAGCAGAAGGTTCCTGTAGTTCACTCACTGAGGAATTCTGTATCAATGTACCTCGACCAATTCTGTAATCCTGTAGAATCAGAAAATGGACATACTTTAGCAGCACAAAGCTGTGATACTGAACACTAAAGAACTCTTGTATAATTTTCATGTTCCAAACTGGCATGTAATGTAAGCAAACTGAACTTTACTTTTCCTATAAGGTTCTATTTCTATTCTTAAACTAACTATTCCTACATGGTGCATTCGAGCATGGATGAACAGGCTTGTGCAATTATGTTTTCTTTCTAATTAGTGTGTTTAAAATTTTTTTATGGGTTGATCTTAATTATCAAGGCTCTTCAGGTCGATTTGTGTGTCATAAATAGATGTAAATTTCCAGATCCATCAATTTGGAAGTGTGTAGTTGCATGTAAGGGAGGTTTAATGGATCTTCTTTTTGATTGGTACCCCCCTCTAGTGAGGTATACTTCCGCCCGCCTACAACAGTGAAGCCACGGACGGTAAGGGATGTACGGGCTGATAGCATCGGGCAACTGGTGACTGTCCGTGGCATTGTGACCCGTGCCACTGAGGTCAAGCCCATGATGGCTGTTGCCACCTACACCTGTGATCAATGCGGTGCAGAGACGTACCAACCGGTATGTTTGCAGTGGGAGCATTTCACCCAACTTCTCACATGCTACGGAAAAATCAACCCCTCTTTTGTCTTGTGGTTCTCAGATCCAGTCACCCTCCTTCATGCCCCTCATCATGTGCCCCAGCCAGGAGTGTCTTACCAACAAGTCTGGTGGCCGTCTCTACCTGCAGACACGGGGCTCAAAGTTTGTTAAGTTCCAGGAACTGCGTATACAGGAACATGTAAGAAGCCTGATTGCAGGAATCAACTGATGGCTAGTGTATACTGTGAGATAAGAGCCCATGTTCATGAATGAGCATGCAAGCAAGCATTAATGAATGGACTAAATTGGCAATATTTGGGCAGACATCATTATTGAGGTGCGTCTCACTTTTTTTTTTTTTTTGTCCGGGATTAATAGAATTTAAGATCCGTCATGATGCAGTAACTGGTTTTGATGATATTGGTGAAAATCCGCTGTGCATTCACCGTACAGACTTGTACCCTCTCCCTTATCTAGAGTGACCAGGTCCCTGTTGGGAATATTCCTCGCAGCATGACCATCTACGCCCGGGGCGAAAACACCCGGGTGGCCCAACCGGGAGACCATGTGGCTGTTGCCGGTGTGTTCCTTCCCCTGCTTCGTACTGGATTCCGGCAAGCCACACAGGTGAGTGGTCTGCAGTGGGCTTGGTGAGGGATTAAAAATGGCCTCTTTGTTTTGTTACGTTGTCGTCTTTGTATAACGCGAGTCTCCCCCTTTGGCATTCTTCTGGTTCGATGTTTATGTGGCCTGTTTACATTGCTTGACTGTGTTTTGAGTCATTTCAGTCAGGCGTGTCAGCTGTGTTGCATTACGTTCCATATTTTGGACATGGTTGTGTGAACAAACCAAGATGTGAGCCTCTTCCCAGGGACTTCTGTCAGAGACCTACCTGGAGGCACACAGCATCACCCTGCTGAACAAGACTGAGGATGACGAGCTGGGAACCAAGGAGCTGAGTGAAGAGGAGCTGAGGCAGATTACAGGTGCTAAGAGCTAAGGATGGTGTGTGTGTGAGGGTGTAAACTGTTAGTGAGACTGTGGGGAAATGCAGCTGCAGGAGTAAGCGAGTTTTATTTTTGTAGAGGTTTGAGAAATTAAATTGATGGCACTTTATCTCCTTTCCCTCAGAGGAGGATTTCTATGAAAAGCTGGCAGGTTCTATTGCCCCCGAGATCTTTGGCCATGAGGATGTGAAGAAGGCCCTGCTGCTGCTGCTGGTGGGAGGGGTGCAGCAGGCTCCACGGGGCATGAGGATCAGGGGTCAGTACAGCGTTGGGGTCATTGCTTATCGTCTAATGTAATAAGAAATACTTTGAAGTTGTCACTAAGAATGCCATTAAGTTGGTACAGTTTGTGAAAATATGGTTTAATGTTGTTCAAACCCTTAAACTTAAGCGCCAAGTAGCATTTAAACAGTCATCGAAAGGAAGCAAAATGCCTGATGTATTTTTAGAGGAATTAGTACGCCATTAAAGATGGGGACTGCATTGCAACGTTTTCCACATCTGTGGTTTCTCTAGGCAACATCAACATCTGTCTGATGGGTGACCCCGGAGTGGCCAAATCCCAGCTTCTCTCCTACATCGATCGGCTGGCCCCTCGCAGTGAGTGACGTTGTCTCCTGTATCAGCTGGTCCTGTCAGCCTGAGTGTGCACTGAGCATTGATCCGAGTCCCAGACTCTCTTTGTTTGACTTTGGTTCTCCCCATGCCCCCCAGGTCAGTACACGACGGGACGTGGTTCCTCTGGGGTGGGATTGACTGCGGCTGTCATGCGAGACCCCCTCACCGGGGAAATGACCCTTGAGGGCGGAGCACTCGTGCTGGCTGACCTTGGGGTTTGCTGTATTGACGAGTTTGACAAAATGGCTGACGCTGACCGCACAGCCATCCACGAGGTCATGGAGCAACAGACCATCTCTATTGCCAAGGTGATGCAGTGGACGTGTGGTGTGCGGTGTATGTACCTGCTTGTATGGTAAACATTTGCCATGTTCACTCTAAGCATGTAGGCACTGATGCTTAGTTGGTTTTGTGCGTTGTCGGTTTGAGTTTGTAGTTGCCTCGGTAACACATTTTACTTCAATAATTATTTTATAAATTTAAGTTTATAAAATTGCTCCTTAAGCACCAAATGGAATGAATGTCTCATTTTGAAACTCCAGGTAATAAGACAGGGGGGGCTAGTGTGCGGCCATTTCTGCCCACTTTACCTCCCATTTAATTCATACGCTATTTAATATTCCTCCAAAGCCAATTGGTGAATTAGTAGGATTTGATGAACGGATCCCATTGGGTGCATTTAAATTGTATTTCAATATACATATGCATCTTCTGTCGCCTTCCTCAGTGACGACAATGACTAATGTCTGATACCCCTACAGGCGGGTATAATGACCTCACTCAACGCACGCTGCTCCATCCTGGCTGCAGCCAACCCGGCCTACGGGCGCTACAACCCCCGCAAGAGCCTGGAGCAGAACATCCAACTCCCTGCAGCACTCCTGTCCCGCTTCGACCTACTGTGGTTGATCCAGGACCGGCCCGATCCAGATGCCGACCTGCGACTGGCCCAGCACATCACTTATGTTCACCAGCACTGCCGCCAGCCACCCACGCACTTCACACCCATCGATATGAAGCTTATGAGGTGGGGGGTGTTTCTTGCTGAGGTGCTACAGCGGCCTCTGTACTGTAGGTTGAATGTTTGTACCTGTGGATCCCGATGTTTTGAATGTTGGTTACAAAAGTAGCAACAGTTTCAGTGCCAAGGGCCTTGAGGAGCACAGCAATGAAGAGTGGATTCCAGCAGGGCCCTCTGAGGGATCCAAAAGCTGAGATTAGCTGGGGGGTTATTTGGTCCTGTTGTGAGTGAATGGCTAACTGAGGGGTGTCTGGGTTGGCTTGGCCAGGCGATACATCTCCCTTTGTCAGCGGCAGCAGCCCGTGGTACCTGAGGCGCTGGCCGACTACATCACTGCCGCCTACGTGGAGATGAGGAAGGAAGCCCGAGTCTGCAAGGACACCACTTTCACCTCTGCCCGCACCCTGCTGTCCATCCTCCGCCTCTCCACCGCCCTGGTGAGGGTCTGCTGAGTGCTTTATCTCTGGCTGCTGTTCTGCCAGTCAGTCTCACCATGGCTTAAGGGAGAGGTCAGCGTGTTGCTGAAGTGTCCGCGCTGGGAAGGGGTCTTGAGTGTGCTAAAGTTGGGGCACGCGGGGCAGCTGGTGTCGTGGTTAAGGTTGCTGGTCCTACTCCAGCTGTTGTACCCTTGAGCTAGGTACTTAACCTGAAATGTTTCAGTAAAAAATATCCAGCTTTATAAATGAATAAACGGATGTATGTAGAAATTGTAAATTCTGTCGCTTTGGATAAAAGCGTCTAAAACTAAAAATGTCATGTGAATGCAAGTGTCAGTGCTGGGAAAGGGGGTCCTACGTGTGCTAAAGTGCTTACAGTGCAGGTAGTGGCAGCGATGGGCCTACCGCATTGCCAGCACTTCTGTCGTGCGCCGGACACCAAGCTTCAAGCATCGTGGTGAAGTCTCTTGGGGTTGTTTTATTTTTTTTTCCCCCAGCCCCTTGGTGTCCAAAGTGCTGTTTGTGCAGGTAGCTCACTCTGGCCCTACTGCAAAACCAGCACTTCATGACACAAAGGGTGCACTTTGCAGCATGTCCATCAGGAGTCAGGCTCTCTACTCCAGGCTTTGGTAGCTGTAGTCTTCTAGGTTTACTAGTGATTTTCCAGTGAACTCCAGTGCTCCCATTTCTACTGAGAAATGAAAGACCAGAACCACAACTAATAGTTCGTATCCCCCAGTTTAACATTAATTTTATGTTGCTTTTAAATGGTTAGTTGTTTCCTTATACTAAGCAACTTAAATCCCTTGCTTTTATTCCCCTTGCTAAACCAGCCCACCCTGTGTGGCGGTTCTGGTCAGCTTTGCAGGGTAGGCAGTCAGCTTGGCCTCATTTAGCCGCTGTGCAAACCCATGCAAAACTGACTATGGCCCGAACGAACTCTCTGCATACCTGCAGTCCCCAACAGTAGGTGTCTGGGATGTCTCAATTAGTCAAGTTGGTGTTGAGTGGCACTGAGTCTCTGGAAAAGAAGACTAGCTGGTTTTGAGAGGCGGAGACTTGGGCAATTGCTGGCAATCCCAAAGGGCATTGCACTTGTCTCGGTCTGACAGTGCCGGCACAGAGGAAGCGACGCAGGACCAGCAGTGCCACAGAAGAGGTGGCATCAGCGATTGAGACATTTATACAAAATGTCTGGAGGATGTGGAAGCACATTTCCTTACCCATAGTTTCGCCCATCCCCAGGCACGTCTGCGGCTGGTGGACACCGTGGAGAAGGAGGATGTAAACGAAGCCATGCGACTAATGGAGATGTCTAAAGACTCGCTGCAGGCTGACAAATCCAGCACCACCAGGTGTGCCTCATACCTTTCTCTTTCAGACACCACACACATGCACACACGCTCAAGTCAGGCAACTGTGTGGCCACCTAAGAGTTTTAAAGATCAACAGAGCGCATGTTTTGCACTGCTATAAGCATGCAGTAGCTACTACAGACATGATTAGATTAACCAAAGGTTGTATGCCAACAGTGCTTATATTGATTACCTTTCATAGAAAGATGGCTTGTTCTGTTTAATAATTTTACAAATTATATGGGTATGGTCGTTTTATCTGAATTTACACAAACTGAAAACTGTCTGAGATGTTATATTCCTGGTTTATCACCCAATTCATTTTATCTACGTAAATGTACAGCTGCTAATGCAGCTTTGCTACAAACCCAGTCAACACACAAGGGGTGTATAGCAGTATTGGTCTCATCGGCTCCAATTGCCTTCTCCGCCCTGATCATGCAGCCCTTACCGATTTTGAGGAGGGGCTTATTCCTCTCTGCCATACAAGCCTGGGAAGCCAATAGGAGACACTTGTTAGTGAAGAGCCATGGTGCCCGGGCAATTTAAGTTAACCCTTCCCGCTTTTGTGCTCTCCTGGTCACAACCAGCTAATGACATGAGCTGGATTTGAATTGTCAAACTCCAGTTCATAGGGCTCAGTATGCGCTCGGAAGACGAGGACCTTTTGCCAACAGGTGTTTCTTGTTGGGAACAAACCGAGGAAATGTCTTACCCCTGCTCTGCTAATTTTGCACTGCTATTGTGCATTTATCAGCAAATGGGACAATTTAAAATTGTCAAATTCTAATTTGGAGTTCATTCTGCCCTCAGGTGAGCGCCTTACAACTGATAATACTGACCCAATACCTTTTTATTATGTCTAATCTACATTAGGATGTAACATTAGTCACAGTCTGACTGTGTAATCGTAATTTATTTTTCTTTCAGAGCCCAGCGGCCATCAGATGTGATCTTCTCCCTCCTTCGAGAACTGGGAGGTGAAGATGTGGTTGGGCGTGGCAGAGGTGGGGCTGGGGGTGTGGTCCGCATGGCAGAGGCAGAGCAGAGATGTGTATCCCGTGGCTTCACCCCTGCCCAATTTCAGGCAGCTCTTGATGAATATGAAGAGCTGAATGTGTGGCAGGTCAACCAGGCTCGAACCAGGATCACGTTTGTCTAGAGTCCTGCTGAGCATATGTGTATCTGTGAAGTCAACATAAGTTTTGAATGTTAATCTTGGGACGAAAAAACATAAAATTGAATCTTGATGTGAATGTACATGTGTAGAATGAGTATATGGTAACAAACATTGCCTGTATGGCCTTTGTAAGATTAGCAGTGCGGCATAACGCCGCTCTTTGTTTGCCTTCAGGCGTGTAAAATGTGTTGACAAACATATCGAAGTTAGAGTATTGATGCGAGTGTTTTCATTGGACTGCTTATGCTGTCTATACTGTTTAAAATCACCAATAAAGTTTGCCATATTTTCAATGTTCTCTTTAAAGGTTTAGATCATCAATGACAGAATACATCTGTTAGCAACAATGAATCCAAAGGGCAAAATGAAAACGATTTAGCATGTGACATGGGAGAGATGCATTTTGTGCTTATTTTCCCACTTTTTAAATTATGCACCAATACTACACTTTATTTCAGACATTTTAAAGAGCATCTGAACCTAGTCGTGAAATTTGAATGTAAATATGATTAACCTTCTCAAAACTACGTTTAAATGGTGCAAATTGATTGAATGGTCTTGGTAGAGCTTTTTACAAAAAAATGTAGTTGGTGGGAGATCAATCATGACGCACTATGGGTTCTAGAACCAACTTTTTTTCTTTGAGGCGGGGAACCTAGGTCCCACATTTTGTTCGACTTAATTTCTGTTAGCTTGCCACTGTGCTGGCAATTGAGGCCGTTTACTTACTCCAGTCTACAAACTAGGTAAGTCTGAGGGTTATATAGACTTTGTCAGAAGTGCTGGAAAATAAGCACTGTACTGCAGTCTCCCTAAAAATGTTAATGTCTCAGTCCGAGAGTGGCTGGAGAAAGATATTATGGGGGCGGTTTATGCTCTTAAACAGATGTTACGCAACAAATTTAAATAATTCCAAACACATAAACAAAACCTTCGGGTTAAATGTAAACAATTCAAAACATCCGGCTGCTATCCCAAACCTTGTTGCTACAATCTTTCCCATCCAACTTCCTCAGTTCTAACTCCAATTTAAGACAGATTTACTGGCTCTTTAAAGCACCTGGGATTACCATTACTGGAACCACACTCAGGTACGCAACAAGGTCCAATTAGAGTGGATGCTCTGGCAGAAGTTAAACGAACTGTGAACAAAGTAACATGTTAAATTGTGAGTTTCCAAAGCATATAGGTGGAATCAAGCATTCCATCTGCATCAGAATCAGCATATTTCTGGTTTTTATTGTTATTGAAAATGTGTTCCTGCATAAAACCAATTTTTTCCCCCAAAAAAAATTATTACCATTGTTATATACGTCAGGAATCTATATTCAGCAAAGCACAGTATCTACACACACATGAATAACACTGATAATCTTGTTATCATGGCACAGTTCAGTGGGTGGGATATATTAGGCAGCAAGTGAACATTTTGTCCTCAAAGTTGAAGTGTTAGAAGCAGGAACAATGGGCAAACGTAAGGATCTGAGTGACTTTGACAAGGGCCAAATTGTGATGGCTAGACGACTGGGTCAGAGCATCTCCAAAACTGCAGCTCTTGTGTGGTGTTCCTGGTCTGCAGTGGTCAGTACCTATCAAAGGTGGTCCAAGGAAGGAAAAGCGGTGAACCGGCGACAGGGTCATGGCCGGCCAAAGGTTATTGATGCACGTGGGCAGCGAAGGCTGGCCTGTGTGGTCCGATCCAACAGACAAGCTACTGTAGCTCAAATTGCTGAAAAGTTATGCTTGTTCTGATAGAAAGGTGTCAGAATACACAGTGCCTCGCAGTTTGTTGTGTATGGGGCTGCGTAGCCGCAGACCAGTCGGTGCCCATGCTGATCCATGTCCACTGCCAAAAGTGCCTACAGTGGGCACGTGAGCATCGGAACTGGACCACTGAGTAATGGAAGAAGGTGGCCTGGTCTGATGAATCACGGGGATGGCCGGGTGCGTGTGCGTCGCTTACCTGGAGAACACATGGCACCAGGATGCACTATGGGAAGAAGGCAAGCCGGCGGAGACAATGTGACGCATTGGGCAATGTTCTGCTGGGAAACCTTGGGTCCTGCCATTCATGCGGATGTTACTTTGACACGTACCACTTACTTAAGCATTGTTGCAGACCATGTAAACCCTTTCATGGAAACGATATTCCCGGATGGCATTGGCCTCTTTCAGCAGGATAATGTGCCCTGCCACAAAGCAAAAATGGTTCAGGAATGGTTTGTGGAACACAACAACGAGTTCAAGGTATTGACTTGGCCTCCAAATTCCCCAGATCTCAATCCAATCGAGCATCTGTGGGATGTGCTGGACAAACAAGGCCCCACCTTGCAACTTACAGGACTTGAAGGATCTGCAGCTAACGTCTTGGTGCCAGATACCACAGGACACCTTCAGAGGTCCTACAGAGTCCATGCCTCGAGGGGTCAGAGCTGTTTTGGCGGCAAAAGGGGGACCTACACAATATTAGGAAGGTGGTCATCATGATCAGTGTATATATATATTCTTATTTTAGTAGCATAGTATGATGTTATCTGATAACACTTATTTCTCTCTTGCAGCTATGTAACAGCATCTAAAGTTGTCATTCTCGCCAAGGGTCAGCAGCGAATCACTACCAACTTCCAGAGAACCACAGCAACCCCTGAACAAATAACAAAAGTGGTGAACTCTCTCTGTGCATCAATGGCACAAAGGTTCCACAGGATGGAATACAACCATCTCCTCTCAGACCCCAGATTCAAAAAGCAAGCCTTTGTTGAGGATAGAGCTGCTGACGAGGCCTTACAGCCGGGAGAGTCAACCTCAGTAACCGGCAGTCAGACGCAGATCAGAGAGCAGCGGACACAGTGGATCCACAGGAGAGGTCTACAACTTGGAGCTTGTTTGATGAAAAGGTAGCAGGAGGTATTGCAAGAAGAAATCCTTCTGCCGATGCCTCATGGAGGTGAGGTCTTATCTGGAGGACCCCCTGCTTCAGAGATCTGCAGACCCCCTTGAGTGGTGGGAAAGTCGTGCTTTGGTTTACACCTGGCTATCCAAAGTCATGACCTAGAGATTGTGTACTGTGGCAACATCAGTTCCATCCGAGAGAGTGTTTTCCAAAACGGGACAAATTATAAACGAAAAGAGGAACAGAATCAGCCCTGCTGTGAGACAACTTGTTTTTTTGAACGCTAGTCTTTCCTGAAGAAGGATCTATCCAACTACTTTGTGACACACTGGATAAGAATAGGCTAGTTGAACCTTGATTAATGTTTATAGTTCGGCCAACGATTAGAACAAGTGTTGATCTGGTAATAATAATAATATTACTCAGTAAATTTTTCCCTAAACCATTTTACATTATTTGTTAATGTGTGTTACAATTTTTTGTTATTGTGATCTGTTCTACTGTTCTTTCTATATAAAAAATGTTTCAAACCAATGAAGAGTTATTGCAGTAATAAGATTTTGCACTTATTTTTTTAATGCATGAAACCTGCTAGGATTAAAATGCGTCATTTTCAGTGAAAGATAAATTAACAAATAAGTGTTACTTTCCATAGCTTTACTAAGGCCAGCACGTGTTGTTATGGCCGATGCATAATTTGGGCTGATTAGAAAAATGTGCATAATTATATTTGCAGTAAAGGGTGATTTAAAAAAATACTGAACGAAGAGCTGTTTTGAGAGCCATGAGAGCCATATAAATGATATTGAGATGGTTTATTTCAACAACTACTCTCTCCCTCTCTCTCTCTCTCTCTCTCTCTCTCTCTATATATATATATATATATATATAAAAGAAGGGGTTTAAACAAAATGGACAAAAAAATAGGTGGGCGACACTGGTAGAGGAAGAAAAGAAATAAAAATGGTATAAAGAACAGTTCAAGTGCACAGCTTTGTAGTCTAGGCAGGTTAACATTTACAGGCAGGTTAACATTTACCTTGTAAGGTAATACAAGTAAGTGTTCGAACATGCGCAGAGGGCCATGTTTGAGGATCTGTATCACCCTGGGTGGTGAAAAAAAATTGATTGCCTTGAAAAACATGGTCTGGACTACAGAAATAATCTTGCAGTTCTGAGACTGCTACAGGACATCACACTTGAAAATATTGGTGATAGATCAGTAGAGGCAAGGGGCCTTCTTTGTCAGATAGATTTACAGTTCATAGGGCTTTTGGTTACCTTTTGTAAAGTGCTTGGTGATGCCAAATATCTTTCTGACATCTAGCTCTCCTGACCTAGCAAGGGCTGTGGCTCTAGTAGGTGCCCTTACAGACACGTTACTTGACTAAAGAAGTGAGGGTTACTTTGGAGAACTGTGGAAAGAGGTTGAAGAGATTGCAGAGCACTAAAATAAGTGTACAAAACAGTGTATAAAAGACAGCTAGAGGACCTCAAGTATGAGGTGCATCAAACCAAGCGGTTGCTTGATAGGAGAGAGAAAAGTGGAATAGACAGACCATCTACTCTCCTTGAGTTTGTTGTGTTGCTAGAACCTTATAAAGAGGTCTTCCATGAGCTATTTAGACTTAGTAAGATTTCTATTGTTACACCAGTTAGCATTGCTTCTTGCCAGAGACGCTTCTCAGCTTTAAAAACTTAGAAAACCCCACCTTAGGACAACAAACCCCACCTTAGGCTGATGACAGGTTAAGTCACCTCGGCATTCTCAGTGTTGAGTCAAAGAGAGCGTGCTCCCTCAACATGGATGAGTTTGTCAAACATTATGCCAGGTCTTACCAGAACCGCAGAATTATGCTGTTTTGAATCCATCTTGGATCATTTGGCACTTTAGCAGCCCCTCTGGTCATGATTAAAACCTGCACAGTGTAATAGCTAGAGCACTGAAATTCTAATATGATGATAATGATGTCAATGATAATTCTCCTGGGACACTGAGGGGAAATAGCTCCCAGCCTCCAGCTGGGCCACAATGAGAGAAATACTCTCTTCCGCTCTCTTGCGGCTCTCTCTTGCGGCTCTCTCTTATGGCGCCCCAAGAAGGACATAGCTCTCTGGGCAGCGGCCTCCAACTGGGCTGTAAGGTGAGAGAATTTCTCAGCGCTGTAGCAGTAACACGGATCCTCTAGACCAGTGGTTCCCAAACTGTGGGTTGCGACCCCAAATGGGGTCCCCAGATCAGAGGATGGGGTCATGAGAGGCCATTGGCATATCGTCATTTTCTTCTGCTCCATACTACCAACACTACGTAGCTGCAGCGACAGTGTATTGTATCTATATATATCATATAATCCAATTTTATAATTGTATGATCTCTGACCCCTTACGCTGTCGTCTCTGACGCACGTCACGCAAAAATGTCTTGCTCTTTGTACGATGCTCCTACGTGAGAAGTTTAAAATTGAACTAAAAATTACTTAAAACATGGATGACAAAAAACTTCATTTTTTCCCCTGACTTAGATAAGCCCAAGTATGATTAGCTGCAAAACCCCTTCCAATGAAACCCTGATACTAAGGATTTGCCAGCAGCTGAAATCAAAAAAAATTGAAATTTTTCTGCGATAGACAGCTGCAAGGGACATACTTGCTACTTACTCTCTCAGAGTTCTGGTTCAGTGTCAAGAATATCCTGCGCTCTCAACATGGGCCATGACACTGTTAGTGCCATTTGCAACCACGTATTTATGTGAAGCTGGATTCAGCACACTTGTGGGCATCAAACCTCGGTATCGATCCACCTTGGATGTAACATCAGTAATCAGATGTGCAATCTCAACAACACCGCAGGATTTTGACAAGCTGTATGACAACATTCAAGCCCACGCATCCCATTAGACTTGGTGAGTACATAGTTAACGTATTCATATGTTAGTTGTAATGTTGTTTTAGTTTCTTTGTTGTTTTGTTACTATCTGAGGTTGTGTATATTTTTGAGTCTCAAAATTGGGTCATAGAGTATAAAAGTTTGGGAACCCCTGCTCTAGACAATTATGAGCCAAAAGCTGCTATTTGATTTCTATGCGTGGCCGACCGGTTCTCATTGTACAGTTCTTGGTTGATACTGGAAGATGCAGACCAAAAAGGTTTCCAGATTTGGGTGCGTGTAGTAGTAGTAGTAGTAGTACTTTATTTATCCCCCATGGGGGAAATTGTACGGACCCCCTGAAGTGAACTGTGCAAAAAAAACTGTGATTTTTTTTTGCACAGGTCACTTCAGGGGCTCTGTAGGTAAATGATTCCTGGCTCACGGTGCAGCATTGTGAAATCTGATGGCTGATGACAGGAAGGAATTCCGATAGCGCTTGGGGTGATCAGTCTAGCGCTAAAGGAGCTCCACATTTCCTCCACCATGTCATGGAGGGGGTGGGAGGCACTGTCCATAATGGCCTGCAGTTTGGACAGTGCCCTTGCCTCTGCCACCTCCTCCAGGGTGCCAAGATTAAACCCCAGCACAGAGCCGGCCTTCCTGATCAGTACTGTCCCTTGAGGAGCCCCTGTGCTGCTCACCACCTGGTCTGACACACAGCTGTAGCTGTACAAATTGTGGTCTGTCAGTCAGATAATCAACAACCCAGGAGATTAAGGGGGCTTCCACCTGCATTTGTCTCATCTTCTCTCCCAGTAGCCGAGGCTGTATGGTGTTGAAGGCACTGGAGAAGTCAAAAAGACTCTCAATGTGCTCCCAGATACATCCAGGTGAGAGTAAGTCCTCTGGAGCAGGTAGATGACAGCATCGTCCACGCTGATGTGAAGAGGCTGGTGGGGAAATTGCAGGGAGTCCATAAAGGTACAGACGAAGGACCTGAGTTGCGAGAGGACTAGCTGCTCCTGGGTCTTCATGACATGGGATGTTAGAGGAACCAGCATGTAGTCATTAAGGGTTTTTATCAATCCTAGCAGTTACTGCAGACAAAGTATTGATTGTTGGAGACTTTAATATTCATAGTGATAGTGATGAGGATTCATTAAAAAAATCCTTAGTTTCTATATTGGATACGTTTGGGTTTGTCCAACATGTGGCAGAACCCACACATTGTCACAGCCATACAGTAGATCTAGTTATTAGTGTTGATATTGAAAATGTATCTGTTTTTCCGTACAACCCGGTACTTTCTGATCATTTTCTTATTACGTTTTTAATTCAGTTGACGAATTCCAAGGTCCCAGAGCAGAAGCAGTTTATGAGCCATTCAATTAATCCAAGTACGATGCTAAAGTTTATTGAAGAGCTGGCAAATGTTTTACCTGAGGAAAGAATATTCAATAGTATTACCTCAGTGGATGAAATGCTAGATATCTATAACAAGGCATTAAGTGGAACTCTAGATCTGGGAATTGAAAACAATAAAGAATAATAAATTCTCCCCGTGGTACACTGATTATACGCGGAAACTCAAGCAGGAATGTCGTAAGCTGGAGCGCAATTGGCGCACATCCAAACTACAGGTTTTCCTTATTGCATGGAAAGACAGTGTTCATAATTATAAATGTGCGTTGGTAGCTGCTCGCTCTGCATACTTCTCCAAACTAATTGAGGAGAACAAAAACAACCCAAGATTTATTTTTGATACAGTAGCCAAAATAACCAAAACTCAAGGGATAGATAACCTAAATCGGTATCATAGCAGCAAGGACTTCATGCAATTGTTCAATGAGAAGATAGAAGAAATTAGAATTGAGATAGAATTGATGAAAGGGCGATCTCATCTGCAGAAAGTAATTCCAGAACTTGTTTTGATAGCTTTTCTCCTGTTGAGCTTAGTGAAATTAAACTACTTATCTCTTCATCAAAATTGTCAACTTGTTTCCTTGACCCAATACCAACGAAGTTGATGAAAGTTATTCTTTCAGTAGCGTCTAAACCAATGTTTAGTTAACATACATTGTTAACGCGTCTTTAGTATCAGGATGTGTCCCTGAGTCTCTCAAAGTAGTAATTAAACCAACTTTAAAGAAACTAAAATTTAGATCCATATGTTCTTAAGAACTTTAGGCCAGTATCTAATTTGCCATTTTGGTCTAAAATATTGGAGAAAGTAGCCCAGCAGTTAGTGGAATTTCTAAACTCTAATAATATGCTAGAAACATTTCAGTCAGGTTATCGAACAGGGCATAGTACTGAGACGGCACTAGTTAGGGTTGTAAATAATATTCTAATGGCATCTGATAATAACTTGGCGTCTGTTCTAGTACTGGTGGATTTAAGTGCTGCATTTGATACTATAGATCACCATATCCTCTTAAAAAAGCCCACGTAGACACCCACGTAGGCATAAAAGGGACTGCTCTATCTTGGTTGAGGTCATACTTGACAAATAGATTTCAGTTCGTTAAAATTGGGGAAAACTCATATGATTTGTTTCCGGTTAGATATTGGTGTTGGGCCTCCTTCTAATCTCTTTGTATATGCTACTCCTTGAGGATATCAAGCATAAGATCAACTTTCTTTGTTATGCGGATGACACGCAGCTATATCTGCAAGGGAGCCCATTGGCTAGATTGGAGCTTTACTTGAATGACGTAATAGATTGGATGTCCTCTAATTTCCTATTGTTGAATTCTGACAAATCAGAAATGATCATCCTTGGCCAAAAAGGCCATCGTACAAGGCTCAATGACTATGTTCTGGACCTGGATGGAAAGCTGATAGAACCGAGTGCATTGTTTAAAGATCTAGGAGTTACAGTTTATCCAGATCTTTCTTTTGACCAGCATACTAAATATTGCTAGAACAGCATTCTACCACCTGAGAAACATTGCCAAGATTAGACATTTTTAGGTGATCCTGATGCAGAGAAATGAATCCATGCTTTTGTTACTTCCAGACTTGATTATTATAATGCTATATTATCAGGTGGCTCAAATACAGTCACAAATGCATTACAAGTTGTTCAGAATGCTGATGCTAGTATCCTTACTAGACGTAAGAAATATGATTGCATCACACCAGTGTTGGCTTCATTACATTGGCTGCCAATAAGGCAGCGGGCTGATTTTAAGTTTTTTATTTAAGTTTTTAAGTAACTTTTAAGACTGTAAATGGGCTAGCTCCCTCGTATCTAACAGATATTATAGTCCCGTATGTCCCATCTAGATTACT
>JAOYSI010001487.1:0-17033 GCA_025775065.1 Hiodon alosoides | reverse complement strand
CACGACAGGGTCTCTCCACCTCACGAGTGAGAGCAAGAGAGAGCCCCCATCATGGGGCTCACGCCATTCTTATACACGTACAGAACACGTCATAATACCAAGGAAAAGTACAGAACCTTCTTTGCATTGACCTTCCACAGCCCCCCTCTCCCGAAGGAGAGAGGTCAGTTCAACCTTTTCCCCGGATGGGGCCTGAACCGCCAGACAGATGGGAGTCGAGAAATATAAACAGTTCCGAGGGAACACCTTATCTTGAGACTCCCATAGCTCACTCTCATGGTCAGGCTGCTTGTCTACAGCTTAATGAGGCCTTGACATAGGTGTCAAACCTCACCAGCAGAAACAATCCAACAGTGTATTATTGCATTTAATGTACGTTAAGAAAGAGATAGAAATCAAACATAATAATTTCCACAAGAAATAGGTTGAAACCGCTTAAGTTAAATGTTTAATAAAACGAATCCAGAAAGCACATACAATGAGGACGCACTAATTATTTCAGTGTAGGGAACATCACCACTCATACAAAGTTCATGCCCTATCAATGTCCGCTTTGGCTAGTTGGCAAATCCCCATACAATGTTTACTTGTGTGACACAAGAAACCAAAAAAATTTTTTCAATAAAATGGATGCCTAATTAGCCATGGTGGTTGTCTTTCATTTTAGTTACATAAAAATAACATTATTGAATAACTTGGATGCTCCTGTCTCAGTTTTGAGAGGGACCCAATTATAATTATTCCTACAATCATTCAAATTTATTTTAGATCTCGATTGAACCCCAATCTGAAGGATTTAATGCTTTGACTTTAATATTCTCTTTTTTCATTGCATTCATTTTGTCATGTGAAACCATCAATTTTTAAACAACTTTCTTAAATTTGAAGAGTGGCCATCATTTCAGTTAATTCTAATTAGTAAATGTTTATGACAAGAGCCGAGGGCTATTATTTATACAAGACCGAGTTGCCTTTAAGTGCCTATTAGTAGAATCCAAGACTTTTAATTATGCTTATGTATGACCTTTGACAATGAAGAATGCATCATGTGAGGTGCAAGGCTTTTGAGGCAAAACCTCTTCTGTCTTCTGTTGATCAGCAAACATATCAATCCATTAAACATTTTAAATTGTATGTGTTAAAATCATTTTATCGACAAAAAATATATGTAAATTTACAGACAAAACTGTGAAGATTCATCATGGGGTCTGAGTTCACAGGGCAAAGATAAGGGCTGAAATTCTCTATTTGAATAATATGTGTTAAAGCGATTTAGCAGAGCAGTCTATAGAGATTAACCTTTTTTGATATCCAGATAAAAAGAGGCCCAAGGTTTGAAAGTAGTTATTAGTGGCCCTGGGCAAACAATTTTTAAATTTTGGATACACAGCTGTTCTGACGCTGTTAAACCAAAGGCATAAAATAATTATTTGAAAAACAAACATGCCCCCCTCTTTCAAAGAATACCGTCCGCAAATGCTCGTCTATCTTGCCCTAAAAAAGGTATTGAGCAGCTGTCCCACACCTGTTTTTGATAGACTAACTGGTTCACACTACAAACAGGTGGACAGGTGGTAGGTGCAGACATAGACCTGGCTCTAACAACGGGTGTCTCATTCTGCTTTGAGAACGAAACATTACAGCTAGTATTGACTTACCACTCTTTAAAAAAAACTGGGTGGAAGGTATACTCTTCAGAAGGACTGCAGCTTTCTTTCATTAGTTTTCACCTACCTTGCAAACATTTTGACCACGCTATTTATAACTGCAACGCACCTCATAACCCTTTTCCCTTATTTTTGTCTTAACATAAAACCCACTATACTATACTTACAGTACCATTCTACCAATTGGAATGGGTGTATTTTCAGGTATAAAATATTCACATGATTTTACTGGTTACAGGTGTTTAGGGTGATGTCTTCTATCCCCATGAGAAGTTTAAGGTGAATTGAAAAAATTGGACTGGAATTCAAGTATTTAAACTGGGTTATGTGAAAATGTGTCAAATTAAAAAGTCATTACCAAAAAAAGTTTTCAATGTCCAAAGAGCATTTCAGATTTTTCTTAAATGGCATTTCATATAGATATGGATATAGAGTTTAAACATTTTTTTTCAAGTGTTATGATTAAGCTTCTTGTTCCATACTATCTTGATGTATAGCTGTTTATAGCTGCTAGACAAGAAAAATAATATATTTAAATGTTACCCTGTGTGGAAATAACTGAATACTTTCTGTGATTAAACAAGCAGTCTTACCATGCAGTATAATGCCAACTTTTCCTTTCAAGGCCCAGTTTTATTGTTAAACATTTAAAATTGTTATAATTTAAAATGTATTATAATAAAAAAAATTATCTTATAGAAAAGTTCAGGTCAATTAAAGCCAAAATTACTCAACCAAAAAGGTCACACCCATGTTGAGAAAAACCAAAATAAAGCAGCTCTTCAAAAAGTTAAATCTAAATGATAAATGTTTTCAAACCATTTTACCTTACAACAGCACGGCACACTTTTTTAATCCCCTACCTTTTCATGCAGCCTTTGCGGGGGTCTTTTTAAAGCCCTTTAATCATTGGCATCTGAGTGCAGTTACCATCAGTGGAACCACACTCAGGTGCACAATGAGGTCCTTTCCAGGGGCATGACCCCACCACACCCAGCTTGGCTTTCCATCATCCCCTTTTTGGGGATCTTCCCCGAGCTTGAGGGTGTGGCTCCTGCTACATACATAAATTTAATCATAATATTTTTGTTAATGTCTAATAATAATGATAAAATATATGGCTTGTTAACTGTTGTAATGCACAGCAGTGATCACCCTGGTTCCCTCGACAAATAGCCAATAGGATTTTCCATTGACTTTTGGATAATTGCAGAAAATAAGCTCTGTGACAAACAAAAGTTTATGATTCTTATGCGTTTTTTTTCATTATGATAATCTTCACAAATGAACACAACTTTTTTTTGAAGCCTAAATGCAATCACTACTTGTTGCAACCGCCTTTTTCAAGACACGTAAAAGCTTTAAAAAATCACATGGGGTATTACTGGTGTATTTTATATCATAGAATAAAATGTGAAAATATCTTGATCTTTTGTTAACCACAAACCTTTTTTCAGGCATTTAACCAAAATCCATTAAAAAAAACCATTGATTTAGAGACGATGGAACTGCAAGAGCGAAAACGCGAACTCATTTCCGGGTTTTAGGACTCATTCTTGTGGCACTCATTTCAAGGCACATATTATTTCAGAGATGACACAATTTAGCGGATACCTAGGTTAAGCATCATTAATAAGCAGAACAAGTATTTAATTGATTAAATAAATTAACAAGAGATTATGGGAGGCAAATGCAAAGTTTGAGACCATGTTGACAGGAGTGTGAATTTGCCCAATTAATATGCTACTGTTTATGTAGGAAAAGAAGCCTTCTCTTGCCACAAATGCCACTGTCCTCTATAGCCCAACTGTCTGTCTATAAGTGCATTGATCAAAAATCATTGTGCATTAAGGATTTAATTAATCACCTGTTTTCATATAATGAGATCATCACAAAAATGTATTTATTCATATATGTCTGGTAAGACATGCTTTTAATGAGGTGCAACACAAAATTCATAGATTCCATGCTGACAAAAAAGAGCCATAATTGATGGGGATAATTATATTTTGGAAAGAATGAGAAGGCAGATGTTAATGGGGTGTTAAAAAAGGTATAATAAGAGGTTTATATTCTAATTTGATATTGCACAGCATCCATGCCCTGTAGCATTGGTCTGTATTCACAGCTCAGTAATAACTATTCTGATTTAATATCAGGGAAACATGCCAGGGTCTGTAGATAGAGATACCCTTTTTTATCTGCACCTGTCCAAACCCTACGACAGCTTTCCTCATAGAAAAGGATGAATCCCTGGGACACTGGGAGACAATCTGAGACGAAAAGAAAAATCTCTTCCGCTGGATGAATTTGCCAAAGCCAATACTTTGCTGCCTGAGCGTTGCTTTATCTGGAAACAGTTGGATTGTATTTTTTGATTATTTTTGAGGTTTAAATTGTCAAATGCAAACTTTCCCCAGCCCACAACATGTGCCTTCAATGTTTAAGAAAGGGGATCTACACATTGCAAACCTCTCTAAAGATTAAAAAAGATTTTAAAATTATGTCTGCTTTTTCGTTGTTCTGGGGGACTAGTAAGCACATGACGCTGATTTAGGAGCTTAGGCACCACCTGTTCCATCAAAACACCGGGAGATGATCAATAGTAACGGCATTGAGACATCCATCACACCACTGACATGAAAGCGTGTCAAATCCTGTTGATCTGAAGAACCGCTGTCATGTGATTTAAAAAATTGTAAAAATTAGAAAGTTGCTTTACAGGTGACTACAGGAAGGTATGCATCAACTAACATACCTATATTCCATCACAGTGGTCTATAGTTAGATAAATTGAATTTCATGTAAAGAATGATTAGGCTCATGGATGCATAGGCATAAACAGTTTTTCCAAACTTCTCTAATATTTTCCTTTGGAAAAAGGTCATGAATTATTTGACTCATGATGCAATTACTGTAAAGTTCACTCTTTACATCTATTTACATCCTCATGAGGAAGCCAGGCTTCAACTGATGAAGGGGAATCAAAGCACTTTGATCGATTGCCTTTGGAGGGCTTAAACCTTTAAAATGGACTTCTGGCTTATATGAAGAGAAACTGTGCAGTTCTGAGACCTTGAAAAAATGCTGGTATTTCTGCAAGAAGGGATACAGACAATTGAAGGAAAAAGCAAATGTCTAGTATTACCTGTTGAGTAATATAAAGCAAGACAAACAACTAATTTGGGAAATTTGGTAGTGAGGGCAGTTGCCATGCAGAGATCATGGACTTAAATATAAAAAAGAGGATTAAAAAAATGTTTTGGGCATATCTTTGGGCATATCTGTCCCCCTTTGCAAGTCACTGGCAGGGGGTGTATTTATATTTGGGTCACAGTTTCATAAAACCCATCTGTGGGCTGGGTTGGAGGAGTTCAGTTGGTGCATCCAACAGAAAAATTGGGGAAATTAAATACTGCAGGTTTTTATTCATCTGCACGGAGCCCCATCCCTCATTCTGGCTGGCACTTTGCCTGCCTCAGGGTAGCAGAAAGTATTATCTGTCACAAGAGTTGAATATTCTGCAGTCCCAATCAATACAAATTAGATGGGAGGAATTGATAACCTTATAAAACTTGTAATTACACTTGGTCCTTGGATATGGGCGATAAATGTTTTGTTTTATTTTCTTACCCTTCATTTATTTCTTTAAGGGAAGATTTTAAAAAACTGTGATTCTTTTGCTAAATTAAAATAAATGAATAAATATGCAATATGGTATAATACTAATTTGTAATAAAAGATAGGCACGTGACCATCTCATTATGGTCCTATAAGTTTTTTCAGAAATACTTTATTCATCTTGCTGGCTTTGTACTGTACTTTACGCTTCATATGTATTTCAAATATACATAACATGAAAGTATTGTAAACACATACATACCTCACACACACACACACACACACACACACACACACACACACACACACAGTTAAACCTTTCTCATCAATGTCAATTTGAAAACAATGGGTAAAAAATAGATGCATGATAGATTCCAACCCATATTCAGCCTTTGAAGACAAATTAAATGAAAAACAGAAAAAAAAAATAATTTTTTTACAGATGAACTGGTGCCAATTAAATTAAAACATACATCCCTCTCTACAAATGTTACTTTAGAAGTTTGAACTCTACGTGACACAGTCTTTCATCAGTAATATTTCAAAACTCTATTAAGAGCAACAATGGGAAATAAATTAGCCTGCAACTTTATATCAGAGCTAAACATAATTCCAGTTTTGAGGATTTTCATCCTTGCCTCATCCTGTGATGGAAAATGGATGGGATGTGATGATACTCAGAAATAGTTTGAATGAAAATGGATGAAAAATGAAATTATCCCATTATGTTGGGAAGCCATGGCCAAACTATTAGACTCCAGGGTCCAAAGTGCTTTTTTGTAATCTGCTTTAAAACAAAAAGGGGAAATACGGTTCAATCCAGCCACTGGCTACACTGAACGCTACCCGGTAATGACGATATCCTCGAGCTCACAATGGAGTGCCATTGCTACTGCCAATGAAGGTAGCTCCAATAAGAGCCTGCCATTTCAGAGTAATTTCTATTTCAATATGAGTCAGCTCTGGGTATTAAATATTGCTAGATAAGTACTTCAAGCTAAATTGCTTACAAAGTCTTTCTCCCAGTGTATTAAGTCTTTTACGGCTTTGTTCAATGGCGCATTGCAAGTGTGGCGAATAGTTACAAAATTTAATCCCCTGGCCCGCATTCAGAGAAAATAATATCTGTCTGTGAAGACTGATGCCACACTGTTATTTCCAGTTACTGCCCTGCACTTCTCCAAAGAGCCCTCAATGTCATGTTTAACGAGTAAGAGAGTTCTTAATCTGCGGTGACTGCATAAATCATGCATGCTTACAGTGTTATACAGCAGGTTTAATTTACCAAACACTTTCTGTTCATCCCCCTCTTGAAGTTTCCTGAGTAATCTGACAGCACACTTTCATCTCACTGAAGGACTGAGGACTGGGATTTAAATCTTGACTCGCTCTGTTAGTTCTAAATCAAAATGTGAAGAATTGCTTTGATCGACACTGTAGCATAAATAGATTTTTTTAAATATAGCAGATCATTTCAGCATTATCTGAATGTCATATGCCTATTAGTTGTGACTAATAATAACAAGTCTAATGAGACATGATGCAAGGTGGTATGTGAATCCATCACAGAGAAGGAAACACATGGAAGCAGCCAAGCACTCAAACACACTTGGAAATTTATATGGAGAACTTGCAAACTCTCACAAACTTGTGAGACCCCAATGCGAACC
Organism: Hiodon alosoides; assembly: GCA_025775065.1. NCBI lineage: Eukaryota > Metazoa > Chordata > Actinopteri > Hiodontiformes > Hiodontidae > Hiodon > Hiodon alosoides. Next base: position 10,075 of record JAOYSI010001487.1, on the reverse strand, counting down.
ATCAAGTCGTTAACCTTTTAAATTAATACCTGTGTTGCTTTGAAACTGAAAAGCACTCGCAGGGGAATAAATTACAGCATTTACTCAAGTGTTTTTATTATTTATTTATTTTTAGTTTTTCTGTCATACAAAGAGCAAGGAGAGGAATGTATAAAGAGAACAAATATTTTGAGAGAATAAATTAATTACTACCTTTGTTATCCCTTTAAATGCTCAAGTAGGCTGCTTCCCTTGCCAATTGATTTGATGAATACATTTAACTGTCCCGTAACTCTCTCATTAGAAGAAAGTTCCCTTATCACCATAAAACTAAGAATGGCATAATTTCTATTCATAATGCTGACAATAGATGTTAAATTTCACATCACTCACTGTGACTGGACATCTGTCACTGACTGGAAGGAAAATGACAGTCATGTAAAATACAATTTGTGAACCTCTATTTCGTTTTTTTTCTATCATGTTATGAGCCTAATCATCACAAATGCTGGGGTAACAAATTAGGCCCTTCAGAAGCAGAATTGGATGACAAATCATGAATTCCTTTACAGAAGCTTTAAATTGGTCTTAAAGTATGATTAAGTTGTTCAAGGGCAGCATCGAAAAACTGTACCTTCTGTTTAGGTTCTAATGTATGCTTCTATAACATTGTATCTTGACAATGATTAGTAGACCTTTCTTTCCTTGGGTATTAGAAGTAATTCTAAAAGCAAGCCTGATATAGCAATATCTTGCTTTCAGGGCATTCCAACACGTCAAAAGCATTTAACAGCTTATCAATGAATAAACGTAGGATTTAAAAAAAAATTTAGGCTAGGTCATAACAAAATCTGTAGTTACTCATGTGATCTTTTGTCAAAATTATTTTTTACTCCAATATTTGTAAGTAGCGAACAACATTGTGAACGTCAATGTAATCAGCGCATTTTTAGCCTGTGGTTTCTATATGACCAAATGCTTGTCATCTTAATAGCCCTACAGAGGTGAATATTAGATGGTTTTGCTGAAGCTGCAGATGCCTTTGTCTCTTGGGGGTAAACATTTTTGAGCAAGGCAAATCAGCACAAACTTTGTAGAAAATTTTGTGAGGGAAGGAAAACTTTTTGTAAATTTTAATATCACTTGACTGTCCTGGTGGTCTGGGGAACCCTGAAGTGTAACAATCAAAGTGCATGCAAAAATTACATGAGTAAATCACGTAACTACATCCAGTACCCAATACCCATTTACTCACGTGTTCTATCCACTGAGTCTTGCTTTTCTTCTTATAGTGCTTTTGCGTATCATCAATCTGTTCCCTACAGCCACATCAATCTACCATATTTCTGCAATGTTGGTATCGGTGTTATACCTCTCTCACAGTACCACGGGTCTCCACTGGGACTCATTTTCCTGGGCTTGTCTGACCCACACCATTTGTTTTCCTAAATTCTGGGTCACTTTGGCTGCATTTTACGTGAAAAAAAATAAAAATTAAAAAATTACAAAATATTAAAATATATATTACAAATATATTACAAAATAGGGACTCAAAACCTTATAGAGCAAAGTTATATAACTGACTAGAGATTTCTCCTTTGTTTTGTTGGGTTTCACTTGGTTACAATTCTAAAGTATTAATATTATATTAATGTTAAAATTAAAAAGTGATCACGTCCACAGAGTATTTCCACTGTCAAAAGTCCTTGAGAACAGACGCCAAATCAGCTTTTGAAATAGCTTTAATAAGTGTCTTTGATGAGCCAATTGTGCAGAAATTTGGACTCCCTGGAGCTAAAATTAATATTCAGGAATTATTAATTAATTATCAGGATTTCGGAGTGGACAACGAGACCCAGATAAAGAAGTTATGGGAATTACATGAAATTGTATTATAAATAATAAATCCTCATGATTAAACAAATAATAATACGTTCCTGTTCATCCTTAGCCTTGCAGCATTAGATACATTAAAAAGACAAGAATGCATAAAAATAAAAAAAATGTGCATGCTTGATCGGTACCAGCACTATTTTTCATTTAATCACTGGTCTATTAAAATTCCTCCTGAAACGCCTTTCTGCATCACATCCTGTTTGTCACTTAGGTTGTTGTGATACAGTCTAAAATGGGAAATATAAAGTTGAAATATGAATATATCACAGGTGAAATATGGCAGTGTCTGGGAAATGCTTAAATTTCAGTCCTGCAAAACTAGCAATCTAGTCAACACTTGGGTGCAGGCTCCAAAGTAACGTAAACACAAAGCACAAAATATTTAGGCATGTCACTGTGTTTTGGTAACAGTATAATTCATGTATTTACACACTGTCATAGCTGTGTCTGGTCAATTTATTTGTCCCTTTTTTAGTTAATTAGTAATGAACAGCAATGATGCATGCCACAAATGAGAAATATCTGGGTTCCCAAGGCAACTGCTCAGAGCAAAGTGAGTACTGTGCCGGATACACCAAAAACATCTAGTTACAGAAAACTTGCTGTGCTCAATGGTTGAGAGAGAAGATTTTTCTCTTTTCTTACAGCTGTGTCTCCAGGGTATGCTTCATGCCCTGCAGCTTTGATCACAGCTGTTCTTGGTCCAGTTGTCCTGCAGCTTTTCCCAGTTTCCACTACAGGCAACTAGAGTTGTAGGATTGCATCTTGTAAACCATGCAACCATTAATAGAGAAAAGAGACTTAAGAGACTTATAAATAACAGGGGTGGAGCTGACAAAAAACATGCGGTGGTTTTATAGGAGAGGAACATGGAACACTGGAACTTTTCTTGACTATAGCAATTACGTCAGTGCCAGAGTCTAAAAAATAAATTTCAGATATTTCCTCTCGTCGATATTCATGCCTAGGTTTTAATGTATACTGTAGGTATGAGATAGATCAACACCAAGGCCATTAGACAAGATTAAAACTGATGCAGCTGTTTCATCATCCCATGAGAGTTCTCTATGTGAGCACTGCGGCTTCCAGACTTCCCCGGGCCAGAAGCCAATAGAACAGTCTCAAATGCCAGCGACTCACTTGTGCCTTCCAGAGACATGTGGCACTTGGTACCGCAGGGGATGGTGAGCACTCATTGGTCGAAGCGACAGTGGCTCTTCAGTTACAATTATTGCCCCATCCCAACTGACAATTCACCTTCCCACAGTCAATATGGGAATTGTACTAAGACAGCTGAGGAACAGAGGGCAGAACTATTTGGGAGAATGACCCAGATGTGAAAGAATGCAGATACAAAGAGTGTCAGTTTATGTCTTTAATTGGGCATTCTTACATTTAAAAGAATAAACACAGTCAAGCTACTAATATGAAAACTACAAAGACTTAATTAAAATAGAAAACATAAGCTGCGACTGAACAAACCTGAGAAGTCCTATTGAGAGAGTGGAACTGAGTGTGGCATCATTGGCTTAGTCCGAACATGACTGAGAGCATATTCCTGCTGGCCATCTTTGCTGTCTCATTACACAGAGAAAGTACACATTGCGCATAAGGTGTTATGATGTGATTTCCTCTTCAACGAGTGTGTAATAGAGAATAACATCAATCATTTGCAAAATAGAATTTATGATTCTGCTTACTGGGGGGATTTACAGTTGTCCTTAAATGTAATTATTTGACTGTTAAAGTGCTGATATGATTAATTATATATCTTGGGAAGAAAAAAGCACGTCTTCAAAGAGAGAAGCACTTTGATGACATCTGTTCTATGGGCTATGTTTAAGTGGAAAGAAATACTATCACAGAAGGAAAGGAAATAACTTCCTTGGAGGAGATGCACAGGATGCCGGTCGGAGCCGCTTGTTAATGATGCTCCAAAAGATTTAACCCACCCCAGCAAGGGCAGCACTATGCCACGAAAACTCCAGCACACAGGGATCAGTCACATAGGAGGCTGAAAGAGAATATATTAATACATAAAGAGCACTTCATCAAACAGCTAATAGCTAATACAAAAAAAAGATGCACCACTGCAGGAGGAAGGAAGTGTCTGTGTTGTTAACATGTGAATTGTACAGAAACAGTCCTTGAGATATTATTTAGGCCTGTGCACAGACTTGCCTAATTAAAATAGTGGCTACATTTTACAACTATATATATGTAAGAGAACTATTTTTAAATTTTTATATAAGAGAACAATAAAGGAATAAAGGACTGTCGATTTCCAAATTATTTGATGCCAAGCCATGTATCACACAATGAAAATATATCCATATAGGAATTTTCCATTAAGACAGAAAGTGTTCGATGCTATTAAAGTTGGCCTTCCAGCCTGTTTGTTGTGACAAACTTTTAGACAGATAATTCAGTGCCCAGAGTGCAATTATTCAGTTGGCTGCCAGGCCATTTTCATTTTAATTAAAAGTGGGAGTCTAATATCACTTGTCATTTCACCTGACAATGTGGCGTTCTTTGCCTGTTTTGCACTCATTAGAGTGAACACCCATTTGGTTATATCCACTCTGAAAATTGGCCCCCTACCAAAAATGCTAAAGTATAACACCAACATTACAAAGTGCTGGAGGTAGAAAGAGAAACATCAAAAAATATGGTTTATCGTCATTTCTACTGTGTTGGTGGGGTCAAGCAACCCTTTTTAATAAGATAAGCAACTTTTCAAGAACCATCTACACTTCCTGACGATTAAGTAAAATCTATATCTAGCCAAACCGTTCCTATGGTAGAAGGAGGCTTTTGTCGACAATGATGTTGTTCTTCTCTTCCCCCGAGGGCACAGAGGAGGCAGCACTGATACTGGCTAAGCATGCCAGGATCAATTTACGACATGCCTCTCTAAAGGTTATGATCGCTGGGATGTTCAATCCTGATTGTGAGAACACAGACGGTGTAGGTATGTTGGTAGCTTTGAAAAGAAAAGGGAGGGAAGACCTTCTCTTTGTGAAGCGTAAATAAAGAAATCCTTAGCCCAGGGCAGGACAGGCTGTGGGGGAAACCATGCTCCTGCAGCCGCACTTCACCGCAAAGTGGAGTGGAGATGATAGCGAGAACGGGTGTACTCAATTTCTCATGTACCTTGTTTAGATTATGTGCTCACACCCCAGAGGTCAAGGCAGAGATCTGAGGTTCACTAAAACTGCCCACAGAGAATCAGCCAAGCTAAAACTTATTTATTTCTGAGCTAGCAGGATTGATAGTGAGAAAGAATAGATACATTACCATCACTCATGATGCAGGGATTGTTACTATTATAATAAAGGACTCTGAAAGTGATGGGAAGCAATGAGGCATTCCTGATAGGTTCCAATATTTTACTGGACAACAAGATTCCCCTGATGTATGATGTATAATCTGTAACTCCTTATACATAACCTAATAATTTATTAATGAGAATTTACTTTAGTTAGTGGTTACAAAATGAGGATGATGAAAACAAATATTAAAGTAAGGTAATAGAAAAGTCCTTATTTCAGTCTTTGTTTTATTAAGATTGGGAAACCACAAATATAGAATCTCTGCTACTGTAGAAGATGAAGTCCCACGGCAAGCAGACTCTTCCCCTTCTTCTTTCCCCCTTTCTGCTTAAGTTTCCACAGAGCTCTGTTGAGGCAAAAAGAAATGCCACCTCACCGTAGTGACCCATATCTCCATCACCCCAAGAGGAACCTGGGAGCACTTCCTTCATCTAATAATCTCATTAGGACATCATGTTGGGCGATGGTGGCTCAAGAAGTGGAGCGCCATGTGTCTGGATGGAGAAGTTGGTGTAGGGCAAGGTCCCCTCCCACTGGGACCTCCAGCTGAGCTAGGCCCCAAGGTTTTGGTGACTCCTTGAAGTTGCTGAATCAAACCAGCAGCAGAGCTGAGTTGTCGCACGCAGCCTATTTAAGGGGTCCAATGTTGCTCAACTGAAGAACTTTTCCTTGGTTTACATAGTGTTGTGATTGATATGACCTATTATGTCGCCTCCCTTTGTGTTAGCTGGGGGGAGAATGTTGGATTGCAAAATGGCTTGCTTCAAACTGCACCTTGCAATGCCGCTGTCAGTTCTATATTAAACCCAGCTTTATAAGCCATAACAAAATACTTTATAAAAAAAAAGAGTTATAAATAATATTTCATTTATTAATAATCATTTTCTTCAGTTAAAAAATAAGGATTATTAATGGAAACCATAAACTAAGATATTTCATCAGTCCTCATTTCAATGTCGGACATATAACGTTTATGGGATGGGGACATTTTTTCAAATAAAACTCCCTCTGAAGTTTATCTAAAGTGCACTGCTACAGTCATATGAAACTCCATGGATCTGTATTTGGCTTCTGAAAAATCAAATGAATGAATTAATTAATTGCTGAATAAATCAGCCCTGATGTCCACTCCTCTCGGATTTAACGTGGATCACAGATGAGGTGCTTGGCATCTCAAGCACGCCTCCCAACAAACAAGCATTTATTTTATAGGCAAGGGGCGGCCACCGAGGACTTCAAATCTCATCTGGTATGCAGTTCCAGCCCTGGACCAAATGCAACATTAATTGGCTCCGTTTCTCTTTTGTGACAGATTCTGCAATGCAATGAATTAAAACTCATTTTATTTTACGGCGCATCTGCAGCCCAAGAAGGGTGACTAATTGAAAAGTGGTGGAACAAGGAAACCAATTTACTCACCTAGAAATGACTTTTTATCATAACAATGCCATTTTTCTAATGCCACAATCCCAGGCCTCGGCTCCAACTTCTTAAATAACTCCATTATTGTGTCTGAAGAGAGAGGAGAAATTCATTTGCATCCCATTATAAATTGTACTGACTACATCTTCAGCTCCCCTGGTAGACAGTAGGAAGAAGCAGAGGGTAATGGAAGCAACTTTGCACTTTCTCTATCTTAAAACGTAAATAAGAACTGTAGCTTTATATTTTATCATTTAGAAAATTAGCCACCAATTAATTTAATTTCTCTCTGTGTTGTAATAGGTACATGGAGTTTTCTCTCTCTTTCAGTAGAATTTTATCTAGTTCACCTTTAGGGTCCTTGGTAAATTTATTGTGGTTCCCACTCAATTTTTTTTTTTTGCTTTTCAGTAGAATACCTGCACTAAGGTATACAGGTATAAATGGTAAATCCACCTCCCCGTAAATCTCTTTAAATAACAGAACACTGCGGCCCATTTTCATGAGTACAACAAACTGCTTGAATTGATTGTTAATCATTTGTTAATGATCTCCACACATAATCAATGCAATTATCGAGGCATTCAAATTAGACTAAGAAGTCATTCAAAACAGATAACGAGGAAGCTGCATCCTTGACACATTCAGTCTTTTAAAACTATGTCTTCTGGGTTTGGTTGATATATGGCATATCTCATTTTCACTTGAGAGGAAAGCAATAGGGGATTTCTCCATTCTGGGGATATGCTTCTGTCAAGAGTTCTAACTTTCAGGTGTAGTCATTATTTGCTAAACAAATAGGCTTTTAAACTGTTGCTTCTCATTTGTTTAAGACAAAGTAATGTCATTAAAATCTAATCAGAATGGGATTGAGTGTGAGGAGGGGAATATATGAATATTTTAATCTGTTTTGCCTCCAAATCTTAATGAAATGCTAATTTATAAAGTCTGGAAGTTTAATTATGGCCAGGGAGCAAATTACCTAGATTTTGTAAGATTCTCTGAAGTAATTTCTTACTTTTTAAAAGTATTTTACAAATGGAAATTCCAATTGAACTTGTATTTAAAATTTATAAAAGCAACAAACATGGACCATGGAATGTGAGTTTGAGATTTTACTTAAGGCACTTAAATTTACTTAATGGGCAACATAGATAACTTAGGTCGGATTTCAGCAACTCTGAGCCTTGCATCTGTCTGCCGAACAGAAAAGATGTCATCAGGCATCTGATTGAAACCCAGTAGGACAGACCCCTGCGGTTCTACTCAGAAGGATGTTGTACCTGATCACAATTCCTTAAGAGTTGGCACAGATTTTTGTATGTAAGGAGGTCTTTCAAGCAATGCAATTTAACAGCTAATCATAGCATGAACTCTTCACTATCCCCAGAGGCTCTTGTGTTTCTGTTCAACTGTTGCTCATAGAAATTTTGTTTTCTGCTGCTGCCGTCAGCTTTAACATAATATCGCCATATTGTCTGTCCAACTGCTATTGATGTCATTGTAGATTTATCAGACTTATGTGCAGTCTTGTCTAGCTTGTTTTCTTGTCTAGCTTCCCCTCGGATATAGAATCTGTTTTTATCATCAATGTAACCTTCTGAAACCTCCTCACATCTTCTATTTCTCCATCTTTTCCTCACATTCTAGCTTTTTCCAGCTATGTGGAGGAGATTGTGATTGCGGAGGGCATTGCATTCATTTAGAGTTGAATGGATATGGGTGTGGACTTTGCCCCCAGAGAGATCTATAATGTATTATATATGAGCACCGTCATAAGAAACTCTTATCGTGTTCTCAAAGCAAATGTGGTATGCTGCTCTATCTTAGGGTAGGAAAAACATTTTCCATCCATTCCCTTGAAATGTGAAGGTAAAAGTACATTACTGAATCCAGGTCTGTCCCCAGAGGTTGTGACATCTGAGTGGGCTGGGCGGTTCTGTCCTCCCATCCGTTTCATAAGCAGCTAACCCCAGGAAAGTTCGGCATGACCAACAAACAACATTCATTAATTTACCTTGCCGACTACCAGAAGTGTATTTTTCACTTTGAGCTGTGGCACCAGAATTCAGTCTTTTGTTCTTACTACAAGACAGGTTGGCTTATGGTTTCTTTTTTTAATGAACATTTATTTTTCAGGAATAATGGGTCTGAAGAAAATTAAAGGGTTCATTTGAAAAGTAAGTACTAGAAATAACATCTGAAAAAAGTTAAATCTCAAGAAAAGAATTACACACCATCTGACATTACTGTATTACCTTAAAGTATAACACACCCCGCAGTAGACATTACAGGATTATTTTTATTTCATACATTTTACATCATACAGATGTTAATATAACTCTAATCTAATCCTTTCAAAACAATAAAATAAAGAATACAGAGTGTGACTTCAAAAACTTTTTAAGTTACTTTAGTCAATCCATGTCCCAAGCAACATTTCAGCTACAGCTTGCCACAGACCCATGTGGCAAAAATGTAACAAAGTTTCATTATCATCTAATGTATCATCCACAAGTGGTGTTAATTTGCTAACTGGCAGTCTGATTATCCAAAGAAGACAACATATATGTTGTCATGCCTCAAAAAAGTTTATCAAACATAAGATCACTTCAGTCTTACAAACCTATACATTTTATTAATAAACCTAACATACATATCTATCATACAAACAATATATATATATATATATATATTTTTTAACATGCCAGGAAGTTAACTCTTGTAACTATAGTCGATTCCCTTATCTGTCCAGTACAGAACTCTACAACATCATCGAGTTATTTTGGGTTGATTCAATTTAGAGTAAAAATACGAATTGCCCCTCTCTGAAATAATAGGTTGTGTCTGTTCCAACCTCTGTTTTGTTTTAGAACTTTCTCTACAATTTTAACATGCTAAATTGCTGATATTTTACTTTTTATTTTCCTTGAACACCTGGAGAGATGGATTCATCATGTCTAATTGTACTTGGAAGCCCTGTTATACATTTTTTAACAGACCTCCTGGCTTCACCAACAAAAATATGCCTACAAGGAATGAGGTAAACAACAAAATCCACTCAAATTGTTTTGTTTTCCAGTATCAGGGTGATTATTAGCTATGATTGTATTGTTGCTATTTCTACACCACCCACACGGTCTGGCCATTTCCCAACTCTCTGTTACCAAAGTGAGTAGGTCACTCATTTTCAATGTGACAGTTCTCACTTCACTTTGTGTCACTTCCTTTTGTTGGGAATCGTCTTTCATACAAAAGACATCTTTTTATTTAATTATAGTCAGAACTATTCACATGTAAAGAAAAAACATTGCGACCATCGGGGTCATCAGTAAACCTTAACCTCAACATGGAAATGACCCGTTAATTATGTTACAACCCGCTGGCTCTGGGATGGGAAGTTGTTTGTTTTGTGTGCTGTTCCATATATTGTGTGCAGGCCTGAA
>JAOYSI010001486.1:0-17038 GCA_025775065.1 Hiodon alosoides | reverse complement strand
GAAGAGGACAAAGCTAAAGGCTCCACAAAGTGCCAACACAGCGCTTTTTAAAAAGGTGCGTATTGATTTTAATTTTGCTTTTATTCATGAACATACTTCTTTAATTTTCTCAATTCTGAATTTATACATTTGATTTCCTAAATGAAATGATGATCTTTTTTGTGCAGTACTTCCAGTTTTCAGCACATGTTTTCTGATATACAAACTATTAGTCATTGTTACATCACTTCCTCTTTTTCATCTTAGTCTTTTTCTGTTGCTTATTCAGTTTAAAAATATTCTTTTTTTTTTCTTCCCCCAGACGAGCTTCTGGTTTCCAGTATTCATGAGAAATCAAAAGGAGGACTTTAGGTAAAGGAAGATTTCTACAACTTAAAATTTTTATTTATTTTTTCATAATTGGTAATAGTCTTAAGAAAGTTCCTGAATAAGAAAATTATTCTGTTTCTGTCTTTATTTTTTAAAATATCATACTATTTTTTGGAGACTTATAAATATGATCCTACTTGTTCAGCTTTCTTTATTAATTCATTCCCATCCCTGGAAAACTGGTGTTAATTTCATTTTTAGATTTAAGATAATACAATACAACCTTTATATGTTTGGCGATTAACTTTTGTGGCACAGTAACATGTTAATGTCACCAATTAATGAGCATATTGGCATGTAACATAAATAAATATGGGTTTCTTAGGAATCAAGATTGTAACTATATTCATTAATTCGGCTTCCTGTCGTAAAAAGACAAGAAAAAACTGGTGCTAAATATTCTTACGTTTGGGTAATTTGACATTCTAGTTATCAAACATTGATAGTTAACAAAAGTAACAGGAAACCTCTACAAAAAAACTAAACTCTGTTCTGGCCTAGATTAAAATTAAAATTTGTATTTCAAGTTATCTGTCTACAGATAGTGAGCGTGACAGAGAGTAAGAGGCTATTGAGAAAAAGCACTTGTCAATGTACCCATGAGATTTTTGGTTGATTTTTGTGAAATTACAGTGAATGCTACTTTTACCCATTAAAGTAATGCAAATAATTACTCCACCTGCTTGTCTCACACTCTGGATTCCCGCTTAAAAAGGAACTGTTATGAATATTCACTTAATTCCATAAATAACAAAACACTTATGTCAACGTGGTTCCTTAAACACAAGAGAACAGGCACCCTCAGGTTTGTGTGGGCTGACTCTGACTCTGACTCTGACACAGCTAAAGGTCACATCTCACTTTAGCCAACCAAGCTAATGCAGAATTAGTCAGGCTGCGGCTAAGAAACTTTTTTCTGTTCTCCAGTTCTTCAACGAAACACGTACAAATGGGAAAATATAAATCCACCAAAATAGAAACATTTAAAGAAATAGCATTTCTTATCATAGCTTATCAACATTTTAGGGAACCTTTTTTTAACTAATCTTTAGTTACAGTCCAAGGGCAGTCGAGGAAGGTCTTTTTGGTAAAGGCTTATTCCAGAATACCATTAAATTTTATTCTTTTTGCATCAAAATACCTGGACATTCAATAAATTAACTCAGCTGAAATGTCCTGGTCAAGGTACCCAACAGAAGTGACAAGAATTTGGAGTGGCCAATGAATCATACCCTGCGATTCCACATTTTAAGAATATTAAGCAATTGTTTTGCAATCGGTCTCAATGAACGCCAGATCGAAAAAAATATCAGAGATTAATAAATATTACATACATTATAGCTCCATATGTCCATAAAGAATTCACCTGTAATGTTAATGAAATGTTTAGAAATTGAAATTCAGCAAGAAATGCTGTGTAAAAAAAGAGAAACTGAAAACTCATTCGAACGATGCCTCTCCATATATATAAATACGGATCATAAGAAACACTAGTTACATTTCAGACTCAGCTGCCATGAATATAAAAAGTACATCTATGTGTGGCATGCTGCCTGTCCTCAGGCAGCTGTGGCGCGTTCAGCTGTGGCACGTTCAGCTGTGGCACGTTCAGCTGTGGCACGTTCAGCTGTGGTATGTTCAGGCTGGCCCTTTGCCAAGACTGGAAAGCCCCTCTCCAAAACAGGATGCCAGTGCGGTTTCCTTGATTGCACCACATTCAGATGCTTGTGCTTAAGTTGACAGAAAGCCCTTTCTGAGAAGTTCAGAAGTCAATGTGCTTGGTCAGGTTAACAATTTCGAGTATACAAACTTTAGGTTAATGTTTTCCATTGAATAATTTCAACATTGACAAAACAGTAAAGATGTGTCACAAGGTGCAATGACTTAATACTGGACAGTATTTTTAATATTGTAACAATAAAAACCCTGAAAACCTTAACTATAGGGCAGAGGGTGGACCATCATAGCCCTTCCCAAGCACCTGGGGTTTTAGTCACTAAAACCATAATTTCAGTCGCTCCACTATTGAACTGGAAGTGGTTGATATAAGTTTTACAAGTTCAAAGACACAGATAGGTAGTCAAGAAGAGACATGAAGGTAGGTGGAATTCTCTAGGTAAAGGAGATTTGCTTTTTTCACTTAACCAAAGTTTTTTTAAAGAGGTGTATAGCATTTCAATGAATTAACATTGAAGTAAAGTAAATTTCAATTAACATCAAGTCAATTATTCATGACATGACAAACCAATCAGTCGTTTTACTTCTCCTAAGACTGCAGACAATTCGATGTGGATGTGGATGCAAGCGGTATCGGGAACATAACTGAACCACATAGGCTAAAGCCAATTCTTTGTGAAGTTCGGAATAGAAATCAACACAAAACATAAACAAATTAAGGTAGACATTCACCATTTAAAATAATTCTGAAACATCATAGTAAAAATCATGATTAAAACAACCAATTCTAAACTTATGTAAAATATAGTAACTTTATAGCAGGACTAGCATTAAAAAATATTTAGTTTTTAACATTATCAATTATTTTCATTGGTTTAAATTTCAAAAAATGGAAACAGCTTCAGCCCAATAACATTCGTACTGATGGGCAGGTATATATTTTGACGATGACGTGAGTCCACCCAGAATCAAATAAAAAGTTGTTATATTAAAACAGTTTATCTGGATCCGGCATCATGAGATGTGGGATATAGTTTGAGGAAAATTTGAGATTATAATACAACCTCTAATAAAATTTCTTAGATATTTTGTTCCTCTTCTCCAAACTCTTGACAGATCAAAAAAGAATACTGGACTTGCCACCAGGTGACGCTAGCACCCTTTTGGATGAGTGGCGTGGCGTGGGGGGGCTAACATCATTACCTGAAAGAAGAGAAGAGGTAGCAACATGGGGGTCCATATTGTGTCTATTCATTTTTCTCTTTCAAGCATCTAAATCGGTTGGAATCTGACTAATGGCCTATAGAAGCAGGTGTTAAAATGCTAGAGATGACATAATAGTAATGCAGTCAGGAGGAAGTGGACTACATTGTTCAGAACTGCAAACACAGTTCTGGTTCAACTTGTAGTATGTATATTTAATGTTTAACTTCAGATTATTTTTATTCATGAATTTTGATACGCCAATACGGGGATATAGATGTTGCTCTTAATGGTCTTGACCCAATGTCTATATTGTAAAAACGATTTGAGGAGGGCAAACCGTTGTGGTCACAAAAGGCAATTATTTAGGTCTGTGGTGTACGGTCATTATCAATGAGCAATCAAAAGTTTGCAACCATTGATAAGGAAACATTTTAAATTGTGAGCTCAAAGAGAGGTGCTAATAGGTAAACGAGAGGTGCTAATAATGACAGAATGGTGAAAGGCTGTGTGCTCGGTGCTATACCTCTACAAATAGCCAAGTATTTTACGCATCAGGGTGTTGTCAAATGTTGTCATTTCCTGTTACTGAATACCTCTACTTCCTGCAGCCTCTCTGGGGTTGCTGCTCTCTCCTTCATTTCTCATGAAACCCACTGATTTTGAAACTTAGATAACTGTAGCACTTACTAAACCAGATGTGACAGTGCATCGAATGTTGGGGAAGGAGACAGGAAGGTCTTTTAGGACAGTAAAACTACAAGGCACTCCTAGTACCGCAGGGCATAACAAGCAATATCACTAATAATGAAGTCAAAGATTTTACAAAGTAGGAGATAAAATACAATCTGATGACTTCCGTGGTTAATTCTCCCGTTTGATCTTAATTTCATTAAGCCCTCTGGGAAGCCTTTGCAGATCACACGGCGGAACCGATTTTTTACGCAGTAAAAAAAACGCTATATAAAATGAAATGAATCAAGGCTGTTTGACCAGCAGGGCTGAGGAGAGTTATGCAAGGCAACCCGACCACGGTGGATCTGCAGTTACCTGAGAGTGTGAACGAAGACCGGTGCACATCTCTTCCCTTATGCCTGGGTGTCCCGTTTGTGGAGGCCAAGGATGCAACTTCACCCTCGTACGGCTTTCGGTTCACCGGGCTGGGGATGCCAACCTGCACGCCCAATCACACGACAGTGTTAAAGCATCACGAAGCAGCTCACTGCCACACATCAGTCATGCATTAACAGGTATCATCACTGAGGAAGGCACAGGCTCAGCAGCAGCAGCAAAAGATATTGCTAGACTGGTACACAACCATGCAATAATTATTTTTATGCTCAAAGACAAATTTAAATAGACCCCATAATCCGTTAAAATGTGTCATCACTTCGCTTGAATTTGTGTTCACGTCTCACAATTTCAAGCTGGACACATTTTGATTTTGATATAATGCACACTACAGTAAACGCATCTCACAAGAAGTTTTCTGAATGAGAGTTATAAAGTCCGTCACTGTTGTCTCTCGGACCTACACAACACAAATGCCCTTAGTCATTAGGGAATAGCACAGACAGTGATTTAGTGGGGTCGACACTTTGCTAAGTGCTTCACTACAGTGAGGGATTCAGGTGGCAAACAAACCCCCACAATACTGTTCAGGACAATTGTTCAGAACGATTTCAATTTCACGCGAGCTGTTATCAGTGGCACAAAAACTTCTGGTAACATCTGCTGCCTCTAGCAATCTCCCTGGTCTAGGAAGGGCAGGTTATTATTACATTTTCCTCTGGAGGGTGCCTTACCCGTTCCCTCTGTTTCACGCGTTTGTACACAAACTCAGAGAAGGGCTGGCGAGCGATGAATCTGCCCTCCCCTGGCACCGCATGCAGGACCCCGTCCTCGTACACCACCTTCCCCTGGGAGATAGTCACAACGGGAACGCCATGGCACACCATGCCCTCGAAGATGTTGTAATCCACTGCCTGGTGGTGGGTCTTCGCAGAGATGGTCCTGAAAATAAATGAGGTGTGACGCTCAATCTAATGTCAAGAGGATGCAGTAAAGCTCACGGTAAAGACAAGATCGTTTCCAAGAGGACTGGCATTGCAGAATTTTACCATGTTAGAAATTCTGGAATGTAGTCATTATACCGATATGAATCCTGTGAAGACTCATTCTTCATATTCGGAACTCATTAGCATAAGGATTTTATTAATATAAATTATTTTTGTTGATCACGATACAACTATTTAAAAAACGACAATTTCAAATAACACTAAGGCATCTGACAAGACTTTTTTATTATTATGAAACGCTGCACAAGCAAAGCAAAAAAGAAATACTGCTGTACAAGCAAACTGACGACCTTACCACCCGCCGAAATATTGAAATGAATATTTTAAACTACACCGAGCAATATCTCGTAAATGCTTTCCACTTAAAAGTGATTTTGAAAAGTGCACCTTCAGACAGCTGCATCGATACGGGGAAAATAAACATTTGCACTTGACATGACCACAAAAAAGGTCTTCCGAAAGGGTCCATCAACAGTATGCTGGGAAAATGCAACCACAAAGTGAGATCGGTGAAATATAAATGAACTTCTCTGATGAACCGACTTGAAACCAATACTTCAAATATTGTAACAATACAGCTCTTTCAAAATACACGCGCGCATCCACGAAATGTAAAATGCATTTATACCTGGGCTCACCATGGTTTTTAAAATGTAAACAGCCGCTGCAGGGGAAAAAAATTCAAGCAACCCTATGAGGTAATAGAATGCACAAAATAAATCAAATAGGTTTTACATTAAAAAAATTAATAGTAATAATAGTAATCTTCATCCGATTCTTATAAGAATTGTTTGATTTAATTACATTTAATTTTGCCTCGGCCCACGGAGTTTGTTATTTTTTATTACAGACACACACACAATTTCAAAACCATACTGCTGATGGACCCTTCTGGAAAACCAGTCATGTCAGAAGCATTGTACAATATGCTGTGTTAGTGTTGTTCTTTAAACAAAAACAGTAGTATGAACTACAACAAAAATACAAACGGAGATAGATGGAGATTCGTTTAACAGCGCTACACACCGGAACACTATTTGGAAATACTGGGACAACTCATCAGTGGGCAGGGCAAACACATGAAATAGACATTTTCCCCATCACACACATAACACCATTCCACACTTTCCACAAGTTTTTACTGCAGTTTCCAGGGGCATTCTGCATCCTTAAAATCAGTTTTGAGCAACAGATATTACCTGTAACCGTCTGACCAACGATCGGTATAGATGGATTAGGAGTTTGGGTAGGATCAAAGCAAGTTGCCCCTGTATGGCGTCTTGTTTTGTTAAACTGATTTTGCTGTTATTTGCAGTTACATGGTTCAGAAGATTTTTCGATTAGAAGCTAAGAACAGCAACAATCACCTCTAGCAATCTTGCTACAATTGTTCTATGGATTTTTATTTAAGTTTCACTTAGGTATAAGGTCATTTAGGTCAAAGTTTAGAATGCTCAGGGCTCCTTAAGCCAACTTTTAATGTTCTTTCGTCATACGAGGAAGTGCGATGGACAGCATCACTATCAGTTGAAATTATTACAAGTAGGCGAGCGGCTGTTCCCTGAGGGATGTTCTTACTCAAGGAATCTGTGGTCTCCAGCCATTGCACGTAGTCCTGCAGATACATTTTGGAACAAATTTGGTTCTATCCACTAATGATAAGAAAAATGTAACTAGTTATTCAATAAAAACCACTGCGCTTTAGTAAGTCATATTCGTGTTTTGTTATTGGTGTGTTTATTTTACTTGGTGCTAAACTGAAAAGTTAATTCATTGTACCGTTTATGAAGCAAAACATTGCTCATGGTTGGAGCGCCCTCTGCTGTTAACTACTAAAATAGAATTGTTTCATATAACCAAAAAACAATTATGCTGTGATACAGTTGTTGACTGGGCACCTTTTAGGTTAACAGCATGCTAACTGAACGTTGCCATTCGTTAGTGGCCCAAAAGTTGCCTGAAGATTGAAGACACAAAATGAAGGTCAAATGAACTGTGGCCTGCCAGGAGTTTGACATCCCTGCTCTAAAGTGTGGCCTCATAATTAGCCTAATAATCTGGCCTCGGGCCGGTCTTACCTGCTGGACCTCGGGTCCCAAATGACCACGTCAGCGTCTGAGCCTTTTCCAATCCTCCCTTTCCGGGGATAAAGGTTGAAAATTTTTGCAGCGTTGCTGCTGGTGACGGCCACAAATCGATTCTCGTCCATTTTCCCAGAGTGCTGAGGGAAGTAGTCACATAAAACACATAACTCCGACACCCTCCATCATGTAGAGCGCCACTCGCATTTCCACACAGAATTACTGGGCTAAAGGTCAATGCCTGACCGTGCACCTATCAGGCCCAAGTTTCGCTTTAAATAGCAAAACTTGTCATTCGTTTTACAAAGTGAATTTCTCCAACGGCCTAAGGCCAACTCCCCCCCTCAGGAATAAAAGTGGGTGGGGGGTGATGGGGAGAAGAGAGCACTTCCTGTCATGACTGCTGTGAAAATGCAACCTATGATGGATTCCTGACAGGAAAGATTTCCCGCCGAGAAGTGTGTGAAGTTAATGATTGACATGGGCCCAGCTGACACCAAAACAACTGGAGCTGAGCTCTAGAACGTTCTTTCGGTAAAACAACACTGGAGAGCTTCCTCTCTGGTGGGATTCAATTCACAGGAGAAGGTATCATTATTCTGGCTAGTGAGCAATGCACTGAAGACAGTAACTCATTACTTTCCCTTGTCTTGTCATAATTTGTTTTTGTCAAGGAAAGTTCCAACCTATGTTTTTTGCATTCAGAAACATAAGTATATTCAACATCAAACAAACACATTATGGTCACCTATAGAGTGCGTCCGTATATTAGAGACAACTGCAATTGGAGAACACTATTAAAAGTCAGATGTTAATGCAAACAGCAGTTATAGTAACAACAGACTTGTCCTTCTGAGACTTAGTGTGCCGCTAGATTGGGTAGTGATTGGTCCAAATTTTAACTTCAATATTTAAACTTGGTTGCCTCCGTTTAGACAGTTGTTTAGAGTTGGACATTTAACAGACCTTCCAGCATTCCTACTCCACAGCTGTGATGGGACAACCAGACCTGACCCTACGGCGGGTGTTAACCATCACCCTGGCACCATCCCGTAGTGCACGTTTGTGTATTACAGTTTAGATCTGGAGAATTCACTGACCTTCCACTTTCCCTATTTCAGTATCTGATGAATGGCATTTTTGGATTTTGCTGATTATAATATTATTATATTATAACATAATAATAAGCTTAGTGTAGCATTAAAATGTAAAGCTGGAACCCTTATTTTCGTAACGGAGCACATGGAAAGTCTGAACGGCGGTCTCAACAATGTACTCCTGTAAAAAGCAGACTGACCACGCCTTTCTCCCACACGACTGACATCCTGTCCTCCACTCCATTGACACCGTTGGGGATTTTGGTGAAGTCATCTTTCCCGAGGGCTTTCTGGCAGATGGAGAAGGTGCAGTTGTCGGTGCCGGTGACACTGAGGTCGTCGCTGCAAGAGGAACCATAGTCGCTCCGTCAAAATAACACCCCGGGAATAATCAAATCCTCGTTGTAAAAGACGGTTTACCAAGAGGTGCCACTTCAGAAAGTACCGCAGGCCCGGTCTCCAATTCCATGACACACTCAGAGTTAAACAAGAAAAGGTAAAGGAGGAAGAAAGAGTTTGACATGCTGTCTAAATAAAAAATAAAAAATAAATAAAGCCGATCAAACCATATTTAGGTAAATGTCAAACATACCTAATAAATGTGTTCCAAAGGTCCACTAATAACAGGCTGTTTAATTAAAACCTGAATTCCAATGTTATATTGTTCATAAATAGTCTCGTTCAGTAGGTTTTCCTGGCTTTCCTAGCATCTGAATGAATATAACTGACCGCTCTGTGAGCTTCTGTACTGTAAACAGCAGGGGAGAGCGTACTTGGCCAACAGGTCCATAAGGTATCCAGGGGTGCTGGGGTCCGGTCTCAGGGGTGGACCCATGACGAAACCCGCAGCGTGGGCCCAGTCTGTGTTCCAGTAGTGAGTGCCATCTGTTCCAAGCCCAGCTGCAATCGGCTCGCCAAAAACGACCCGGCCTGCCAGGGCAACAGAACGGTGTTGACCATCAATCACCCTGGCACCATCATAAATCTGGTGGTGTACGTTTGTGCCTTGCTGTAATTTTGTCATCTGGTACCGTTGACCCAGTTGCTTTCTCTATGATGTGCCAGACAGGATGGGACTGTTTCAATGACCCGACTGCGCCCGTCCCCTGGCACTCTTCCCGGCCGGGGCCCTCACCCTCTCGGCGTGCGTTGGCCACCACCTTGGCGGCCGACTTGCTCATGACGTGGACCACGTAGAGAGGGCAGTTGACTGAGTGCGCGATGGTGATTGCACGTTGGGTGGCCTCAGCCTCCACCTCCTCGGGGCGGCAGAGCTCGTGACCCTCGGGTCCCGTAATGCCTAGGGAGAGCATCTTTTTGGCGCCCTGCAGCATGGATGAATGCACACCATGATCACCGGCCCTTACCTGATTTCTCCCATGAACAGACATGGACACACTGCTGAACTAAACTGCAGTTTACACCCTTATGTCTGTTAATCCGTTGATGAAATTCAGTCAAACAAACAAAACTGATATGAATAGTTGCTAGCAAGAAGTTAAGTTTTCTATAAGTTTTCTCTGATAGGTGTAAGCACTCGTTGTTTCTTGACGTGTAGCTTACTAAACTGCGTAAATATGTGTGTTTGCTGCCCTCTTGTGTTGGCCACATGGAAGTTCCATCCTCAGAAGCGACGTATGTAGGCAACTAAACTACTTAGTTTAAAAAGCAGTAACAACATCCAAAGATGACAATCAAAAACATATTTTTTAAAATTTAATTCTTTTAACATTTAACATACCAACATCAATATACGGTATTTACAATACTGTAGTGCAAGATGCAGGATATGCGCGATAGCATAACTGTAACGATAAAGAACAGCACTAAAGAATGAGGTCGCAGGAACCTGACACAAATCCGTTTACCGCACAGCTGGGCTGAAATGGACTTTGTGCTAAACAGCGTTCCGATGCATTTCGACACTCAGTAACTGCGCCGCTGCCCTTTGAGACAATGCTGTTTGCATTGGCAGCCTGGTTAAACATGGTTAAACATGTTGAGAATAAATATGCCTTGGAGACTGGAAACAGAACAAAGGTATTCAGTCCAATCAAAGGTGAAAAAGATGACCACTTAGTCCGCCCGTTTCGGAGGGCTTATCATGTTAGCGCCTCACTTAATAAAAACTCTGAACGTTTTCAACAATCAATCTGCTCTTATACGGGAGTGTATTCACAGATAGGATACAATACTAGTACTGATACAATACAAAAACAGAAAGTTGAAACTGAAAATATTTTACCATGCTGCACAAGGCATAAACAGATACAGCTGACTTATAGTGCAATAAACACACATGGATTCCAGTGGCCATATCCTCACAGACTGGAGTTGAAATCAGATCAGTATCCAATTGTAGGTAGAGTTACTGGGGTACCAATGTTTACATGTAGTGAGGGTCACATGTTAATAAAGGTGAAACAGAAATGTACAACCCATTCATCCCACCAGATCAGCATTTGCAGGGAAGACTT
The DNA here is from genome assembly GCA_025775065.1 of Hiodon alosoides. NCBI lineage: Eukaryota > Metazoa > Chordata > Actinopteri > Hiodontiformes > Hiodontidae > Hiodon > Hiodon alosoides. The sequence continues at coordinate 6,056 of JAOYSI010001486.1, read as the reverse complement.
TTTCACCTATTAAACAAAACTTTAACTTTTGGGGTTAAACGTTCACCATCACACCACTCCCCATGTGTACACACAGTCAATATGGCCTGTTCACGTTTAGTCAGTCTAAGCTCAGTCGGGGGTCAGTCACGGTTCATCAGCAGCAGTTTGGCACTATGGAAGCATAATGGAAGTAAACGCAAAGTGCTTGTTTTTCCGTTTCTCCGACATGTTTCGGATGCAGAGCAGCATCACCAGTGAGCGTGCTCAGTGAGGCGGCGGAACTCTGAGCCCTGACTGTCTCCATCATCGGCCCAGACAGATTTCACTTTATTGTTTAAATAAGGTCCAACGTGGAGACGCTTACCTCAGCTATCAGATCTCCATTTTCCGCGTGAACTTGAGCTATAGCACCTATCTGCCTGCAGTGGGAAAACGCAGCATACAGCTCGTGGTCCTGAAGCATGAAGACATCCTTGTAGGCCATGAACATCTTGAAGGAATTAACCCCTTCGTCCTGGGCCAAAATCTCCATTTCTCTCTTGACCTATAAGTGCACGTTACATCATAAATGTCCAAAAAATTTGTTTTTATATATTTAGTTTTTACAAATGATTATATGGGAAGGAAATCCAACACTGCAGAGCCATACAAGATACCATACGGAATGATTTGCTTTCCATTGCTAACTGTTAGCAATGCTACACCGCCTAGTAACTGTGGTCTATTGAAAGAGCGATGGTGAAATGTTGGCCTGGTCCGGATTTTGATGTTTTATGTTAGCCAAATTGTAATAATGACTTATTTCAGTAAAACTTCCAGAGTGGGTCCACACAGTTTCCCCAAGAGCCAGACATACATCCTTCCGTGTGTTTTGTCTTGCTTATATTCAGCCTTTCTAAAATAGCTTCATCCTAAGTCTCCAAGCACAGCAACCTACAGCAATATGTTTTTGGAGAAGAATAAAAAAACCTATTAACATTTTTTAATTGTTAAACATTGTTAAAATTTGACAGAGTGCGTGAAACAATCGACTACTCATGCAACAGTACCGTATCGTCCCACCACGTGACGGCCATGTGGAGGGAGTAGTCACAGCAGACCTTGGGGTCTCCCATGCTCCTCCACCTCTGATAGGCCTCCAGCAGAGAGGCCCCCTTCTGGGGGATGACAAAGTCCAGGATCATGGTCGTGCCCCCAGCCAGGGCCGCCTGGGTGAGGCAAGAGACGCTGTCAGGTGTCCATGTTAGACTCGCATATTTAGATTATGTTGATAACATGAATCAAAATCGAAATTCATTTTTAAGCCACAATCTAAGCAATGACGTATCTGTGTAAAATAAAATGTCATCAGATAAGTGCTTGTAAAAACAGACATTTATTCAGAATTATTTTTTTGATGAATATGAAGACATTATTTTTTTTAAAAGATTACTTTTGTGACAGCCTTTACAAAAGTTATACCATTACTTTTATAAGGTAAGTTATAATTGGTTAATGTGCATCAGCTCTGTGCATACATTATTATAAGCAGTAATAGAATGCATGCTTCCACCATGAAGTTGTGCGAGACAGGTGCATTCTTGCAACACAGCTAGCTTTGAGTACTGGCATTGGGGCCTTGACATTTAGCATGTGGGAGATGGGATTATATAGGTTATAGCCCAATCGGTTCCCATGGTGACGTTCATGGATCCTCACAAGTGCGCACTTGTGAAAAAATAAAAATAAAAAATCCCTATGGACTGCCGCTCTGTCTCCTGAATGTCGTGGCATCTTCCTGACTTCTGAGAAATTTACATTGTTAGAGAGGAATACAGTTTAATTGACATAACCGTTAAAGGTCTTATCTTTTATTAAGTGCATGCTAAGATCTGCTGGCCCTCAAACCACTTTGACTTCCGTCTGGCTTCACCATTGGCGGGCCATCCCTTCGTGAGCATTGGGGGAAGCAGGGTTACAGGGTTATTTTAATCAGACCACTGAAGGTGTCTCAAAAGCACTAGCAAGTTGGTCATTTTTAACACCAAGCAATCTCAGAACATCAGAAACCTATCTGACACTCCCGAAACAGGGCTGCCCACCACTGCCCTATGATGAGCTGTTGTTGCATTCAGTGACTTAATAGACGGGAAGTTCCGAGTCGGATTCTACTCATCAGAAATACTATCAAAGTTCAATATAAGACTTATATTAGCCATGAGACACTTTCTACTGAGTGTAAGCCCTTTTCAGACAGCGCAAGGCTACTTGACCTGACATTTCTAACAAATTTAAGGAAATATAAAAGAACAGGAAACCGTTTACGGCTAAAACTTAACTTTCAACACATCAGTAGTCAAAACAATACAGCATATGTATTTTATTGGAAAAGCTTGAAAAAAATGTTTGTGGATTAAATGTTTTGCTATTCCAAGGGGGCAGCTTGTGGTGTAGTGGTTAAGGTGACAGGCTTGTGACAGGCTTGTGACCAAAAGGTTGCTGATTCAAGTTCGAATTGTCTTACCCTTGAGCAAGGTACTTAACCTGAATTGCTTCAGTAAAAAATATCCAGCTGTATAAGTGGATGAATGTAGAAATTGTAAACTATGTAAGTCACTTTGGATAAAAGTGTCTGCTAAGCAACTGAAGTTCTGGTCTGTCAGATACAATATAACACCTTTCTGGTCAGTTTGATTTTAAACCAAGACACCTTGTAACTGACAGCAGTGCGTTTTAGGACTAAGCCTTCTCAAATCAATCAGTCCAAACTGGCCCGGAGTCAAATTCCATTATTGTATGACTGCTGTCAAATAGCTATATTCAATATATTCTATAGAATTTACAGCAAGCACCCGCAATTTCAGTCAAGCAAAATCAAACATTTATTTGCATTTTAAACCAGATAAACCAGATTTAAACCATTTTTATTTAATAATTAATTTTAAACAAATAATTTTTGAACCAATGCCACATGGTGCATTTTAAATGTACATTGTAAACAATTGATCAATTTCTTTAAGAAAGACACAACCCCCCTCAGTGACTCATTCTGATGCATGGAATTGATCATTTCAGGAACGGAAACCAACCCAATGTTTTCACTTCTGAAGAAATTAGTGGAAGTTGGGCAACAAAGATGAAAACGGAAATGTATTTTTAAAAATTGTGTTACCTTCGTTCCAATATGGAAGTCGTCCACGGCTTTGGTACCCATAAACTCCAATTCCATGTGTGTATGAGTATCGATACCGCCCGGCAGAACTAGTTTATCTGTTGCGTCTATGATTCTCACACCACCCGGTACTTGCAGGTTTAATCCGACTTCTTTTATTAACCCATCTTCGATATAGACGTCGCTAATCACGGAAAAGTCCTCATTGATAACTTTCCCACCCTTTATTAGGATCCTCCTTGGAATGGACATACTTAAAAATAGTCAATTTAGCTGTTGCCCTGGAAAAGAAACGCGAAATGTTTGCAGCCAGTAAATTATCAAATTATCACTAAATAGGAAAAATGTAGCTATTAACATCTTCAAAAGTCAGCAGAAATTGACACAATACCATCTGGCTCGCTGCACCTTGTTTGTTTCGCGTACGCTTAATGAAGGACTTACCTATTTATACCTAAGTATTTCCAAACACGTTTTCGAGGGACGGTATTGACGGTGCAGTGTACTTAATGTTCCTCTACACTTGACAAAATGTTCGAAACAGTTCACGGCGCGGTATGCCTTTCGTGTGAAATATGCTGGTCTACTATAAATATCAGATCTAGTCCAACCTAGCACTGCCCCTGTACCTACAATAGCGTATCCGCGTATTAAAATGCAAATCATTTTAGTGCTGTGTATACAGAAGCTCTCTCTGCAAACTTACCCTGGGTCAAATCGGTCTTAGTTTTCTCCCTGCAAATTTCTATAATTTTCCTGGACGTTTTATTATCTTATAATTAGATTAGTTCATGGCAGACGAACTAAACCAAACTGATTAAATACATTCGTAAGTGTGATTTATCACCACTGGAATGCACAACTTTTCTTGATCAGTAAGTAGTTACAAACATGTAATTCGATACATGTATTTCACTCTACATAGCAAGTTTCTGCTTATTTAGTTGATATAGAATTTATTTAATTTAAGGTTATATTCATTTAAAAACTTCAAAAGACTGCAGAAAATTACAATTTACAGACAACTGGTAGATTCTATGCCTCTTTGTTATTAACTTTTAGAATCAGTCTTTTTAGTTTATCGAAACTCGACACTGTTTGAAACCCTGAATTCTTCCTCTTTTTCCAGATGTCATACAAAGCTGTGACTGTTTGGCCTGCAGAGCATGTTATTGGCTGGTATCACTGAATTAACTATTTGGTCCAATAATTTCTATCAGTCAAACTTTATTTGTTATGGTGCATTTTTACAAATAGAATTTTTTGCAAAACCTGGCTTTTACTTTTTTCAAAAAACAAAAACAAAAACAAAAAACAAGACAACCCACTACCAAACTGGGAAAACTGAAAAATAATTTCCAGACACCAGAGGCAGTCAATAAAAGTCCTGGAAACATCAATAACAAAAATAACATTAGACACATATAGAATAAAATTGCTCCGCTCAGCTGCTTCAGCAGCTTGGCAGGATAGCCATCAGTGCACTACAGGTGGTTTTTTCTTGGTTCTTACTGCCAGGACTGCACTTGAGAAGATGCCCCTCTTCTGATTGGCCTGTTGTGAATATTGGAATTGTACCAACAATAATGCAAATTTCCACCAGACGAGACGTTTCGAACATATTATGGAGCTCAAGAGAAAACGATTGTCTGTCCCCTTCAGAAAAAAATGAGTTCTAAAATCATCCAGAAATACAATAGTTCTTATTCTAACTTCAGACAGCACCCCGACAATGAAACATTGATAGGTCACATTTCATCTGCAAAAGGTGCACCCCTTTTGGTTACTTGACTTCTGCAGAATCGGTCATTTCAGGACAGCATAGCAATACCTTGTCTTAAACGTCTGTAGAATAAAGCCAAATTCAGCAGAAACATGAAAGTCAGCAGAAACATGTTTGTGGTCACCATGGCACTTTTCTGCAAAATTACAAGTATTGAGAGAACACCATTTGTGAAAGGGCCTGCTCACCCAGTCCTGCGGCCCAAGCACTCTTTCTGTTACCGTGTAGCATTGTTGCTAAGCATTCTTCGTATTTGGACCTAATCAACATAGTTGGAACATGCATGGTAAAACATATCTTTCCCTTCACAAGCCTCAGCAGAAACTAGGCATGGTGGCAAACAAAAGCAATGTAAAAATGTGGTGAGAGGCAATTTGCAATTTGTCTTATGATTCGAACAATTTCCAAATCAAAGTAGATATAGCTATATATTTTTAAAAAACATTTTAGTCATTTAGCAGACGCTCTTATATAGAGTGACAGACAAAAGTGATGTAGTTCAGGGGTTAACGCGCAATAACAGATACTGAGTTACCCTGTCCTATTGAGAAGTGTTGCAAGAACGAGCAAAGACTAGTGCTACAAAGGAGATAACACAAAATACAAATACGCAAAATAATCATGATTATAAATATATCGCAGTCAGTTCCTGGGGCAGATTAAATACTGTGGGGTTTTCTGTTTCCTCTTGGAGGCAATGGAAGCTTCGGACAGTCGGATGTCTCAGGCAGGGCCATTTGTGAATGGAATTTTAAAAAAAAAACTAATTTGAAATGTTTTCTTGTCACAAACAAGACACCTAGTGTGTAGTGAAAATTATATTTGATTTAAATTGACAAATGGAAGGTTTCACTTTGCTACAATTGCATGCATTTGCACTTGCACCTCTTTGGGAATTTGATGCATGACTCCACCTGGTGGACACACTTGGACTCTTTCAGTCCACCTACTCAAGCTCTGCAATACGACAGAATGTCATATTTTGGTTTTTTTTTCTATTAAATCAAACCAAACCAGTTTAAATGAAAACTTCAAATAAAACCGTTAGAAATGAAATTATAAATAAATCACCATAACAGGTAAACTTACCACCAGCACATGTAAAATTACCACCATCACAGGTACACTTAACACCAGCAC
>JAOYSI010001485.1:314-17039 GCA_025775065.1 Hiodon alosoides | reverse complement strand
CCCCCCCCCCCCCCCCCCCCCCCCCCCCCCCCCCCCCCCCCCCCCCCGGGGCGAGGCACAATAAAAGCCAGATTGCTGAAATGCTTCGCCTGCTGTGACCGCATACTTGTCTGGGGGCCTATGTTTTTTTTCATTTTGAGACATCATTTGGGTACTCGGAGTCAAGCCCTAGACAGGAAAGAGGGGAAAAAGACAGGGAGGGGAAAGACAGCGAGTGCTGACTTCAATGAAGGACCATCTGAAAAAGCCATCAGGACTCTTGTGTTGTTAAGTGGAGGGAGTATTAGTAGAGAGAAAATATCCCATCTCACTGGCTGTGTCGTCAGGGGAAACGATTCCAGTGCCCAAAGTGAATCGACTCCTCCCCGAAACAGAAAAGCTACTTGTTGGCTGGCTTTCTCCCTGGTGACAGTGGGAGTGCTGCACGGCACCCCAACATTTCTTATCGCAAGAGATAGACACCCCCCACACCCCGCCAGCTGACTGCTCTCCCCGTGGGGACGAGGGGTAGAAGGGGGCGCACCCGGGCAGGCACAGGTTAGAGTGGGTCTTTTTTTGAGCTCCCACATGTTCCCGGGCAGAGTGGCGGCCCATTCCGAGGGCCGTTTTCCCAGGAGGACCCCATTATTATTCCGCACAGACGTCGCTCGGGGAATCGTCCCCCGCAGAGCCCGATGGGTGGTCTTTTTAGATGCAAAGGAAGGGGGGGGAGAAAAAAAAGAGAAAAAGAAAGAAGAATCTGGCAAGTCACCCTTGGAAACTGGGCGAACCATAAAATGCAAAACAAAGTACAACAAAACAAGAGGTAAGGGAGAGGGAAAAAAAGGAAAACAAGTAGAAATAAATCTGACATAGCCTCGATGCCCTCTGACAGTGTGTGAGTCCCTGTCTGTATCTCCAGCCACAAGTCTGCAGGACTGTGGTTTACCCAACAAGAAATTGTCGTAATTAAGGTGGAAAACAAAACGAAAACTCTGTTCTCTCCTTAGTTGGAAGGGGGGTTTCATAAATTTTTGTTGGTAGGCTAAAACACAAATAAATTTAATACAACAGGATCCGGCATTCACTCATGTGTAAACATCCTTCCAGGCTGTTTTTGTTTTTATTTTTGCATAAATAGGCATTTGAGTCGAGAATGGTGTCGGCTGTATGGTTGTGTGTGTGTGTGTGGGACGGATTGCACATGGGCAACATGTCGCCATTGGTTTTTATCTGGCCGCACCTGCGTGCTGCATCTGCTTGAAAAAAATCCCTCCAGAAGCTGCCCCTGCTCGCCCCCGCGGAGGGGCACATCCTGCCTCCTGAAGCAGCCCCCACAACCATTGTCCCTCGGGGCCCATCTCACTTCCTCCCTTTTGAAATGTCCGGTCTATAGAGAGACCAAAACTATACGTCAGTCAAAGGCTACCCGCCTAACATGGGCTCGCTTCAAACAGGCCCGGGAAGTTGGGGGGGGCTGTTGGCATCGGTCACCCTGGCAACAAAGACCGCAAGTAGGGAAAGCGACGCACCGGACAACTCAGGACCCGGGGCGAGGAGCTGGACCTCAGTGCGTGAAGTCATGAAACTTTTAAATATCATATTTAAATAGGGGATATAATAAGTCTGATCTACATAGGCCACTCCTCAGTTTTCAAAGCAAAACAAACAGCTTTTTCCGATTTGAGAACATTGTCCTCAAGGGCTGTCATGGAGACGTTTATCCCTGTCCGGGGTTTTGACACCTGCACAGATTCTCTTCCATACTGAAAAACAGACAGAAAAGGCTGGACTGTTACAATACTGCCCCGGAACTCCGCAACACTCCCAACATTTCCTGCAGCATCGACCTACTGCAGTGCCAACGTTTATTTATCCAGCAGGCAGTCACATTCGGGCCGTCCATGAATCTGCGGCCTACCATTTACACTTTACCCGTTTTTACAGCTGGGAGAAATTCTGAGAAAAACCCAACTTTGCTCTAGGATACGGCTTGCAGTGCCCCCACCTGGGAATTGAAACTGCATCACCGTCACTGAGCCACTGTGCTACACTGAACTTGTGAAGAACCTGATGGCTTGGTGCTCTGGCCTCTGTAGCTCACAACATGCATCCTGACGCCATATTGAATCCTCTGGAGTGTATCCTCCAACACGTGTAAAGCTTCCTCCCCCCTCTCTCTTACGGATAATGTGGCTCTTAATATCAAAGCATCTCACGGTTACATCCACCCCCAACTGCCCCTCAGGCCAGTGTCGCAGAATTATATTACCATAATCTCATTTAGCGTGTCTGTGAATTCAATTAACTCCTGAGCATCCTTGTTGACCCACAGGAAGACAGGGATGGAATGGGGGCTGGGTCGAATTGGGGCCTGGGGTGCACGGGAACAGAGGTGGAGAGGCAGGGACAACCATCCCAAAAAATAAAAACTCTGAGGTTAGGGCTTGATCCACTATCAGGCCACCTCATAACATTTAGCGCTATGAAAATGATCTCTGTTTGGAGCTTCAGTTATCTGACCTACTCCTTATTAATGGGGACAGCAGGGGCTTGTTGTGTGTTTCAGTGTAAGTCGCCTGGGCTGCCCAACCACGCAGCGGCTTCCCACATGGGTAGCTCAGGCCAGCAAATCAAATTCCTTTCATTCTCACTTTGGCACTTCACCTTGACACATTTGTTATTACCAAGATAATGACGTGGCACATTGACTTCCTGTCATCTGGGTGGAGAAAAGAAATGGCAGAAAACTTTGTATACTGATAAAGCTTGTATACTGATATATCCACCTATACAAACTTTATCCGTATACAAAGTGTTCTACCAGTTCTTTTCTCCACCCTTCTGCATTGATGTTCTAACTTTTACAAAAGATCAATAATAACAGGAGGTCAAGTTGACCAGCTTCACAGATTTATTCATAAAGAATCAGATTGTCAACTTGAACTCCTGCTAGTATTGATCTTTTGAAAAAGTTAGAACATCTTTGCAGTCACACACAGAAATGCACATGCATACACAGATACGCAAGCACACACACGCGTGGAAAACACATGCAAGCGCACATACACTCACAGACTCCGTGAAATGTTACATTCAAAGACTACCTTGACCAGGGGACTTGCAGAGGATGGAATGGAACTGAGGAATGGAATGAGGCAGTGTTCAACCTGCAATGAAGCCTAATCCTCCTAACGTCACTCTAATGGCAGTCATAATTGCTGTAGATCCCTTCAAAACAGTACCAACGGCAAACACACAGGTGAGAAGACAAACATCGACAAACATAGACACACACTCAAACTCAGGTTCACACATGCACCCTCTCACAAACACACACAGGCACATTTACACACATACACACTCTCACACACACACATACACACACATGCACGTGCACGCACACACACACACGCGCGCGCGCAGATGAATGTATATTCCATAGGTTGCAAACAAACACTCAGACAGACACACACACGCACGCTCGCAAAGGTTTTGTCACTCTAGTTCATGCCGACACACACTCACATGCCTACAGATAAACAACTACACATCACATGCCCACTTTAGACAAATATTGATGATGGCTCTCCCAGTCCTCCGCTGCGTACATCCCAGCTCTCCCAATCCTCCACCGCACACATTCCAGCTCTCCCATTCCTCCACCGCACACATCCCAGCTCTCCCAGTCCTCTACCACACAAATCCCAGCTCTCCCAGTCCTCTGCCGCACAAATCCCAGCTCTCCCAGTCCTCCACCACACAAATCCCAGCTCTCCCAGTGCTCCACCACACACACCCCAGCTCTCCCAGTCTTCCATCACACACATCCCAACTCTGCCAGTCCTCCACCACACAAATCCCAGCTCTCCCAGTCCTTCACCACACAAATCCCAGCTCTCCCAGTTTTCCACCACACACATCCCAGCTCTCCCAGTCCTCCACCACACAAATCCCAGCTCTCCCAGTTTTCCACCACACACATCCCAGCTCTCCCAGTCCTCCGCCGCACAAATCCCAGCTCTCCCAGTTTTCCACCACTCACATCCCAGCTCTCCCAGTCCTCCGCCGCACAAATCCCAGCTCTCCCAGTTTTCCACCACACACATCCCAGCTCTCCCAGTCCTCCGCCACACAAATCCTAGCTCTCCCAGTCCTCCGCCGCATGAATCCAAGCCCTCCCATTCTTCCACCACACACATCGCAGCTCTCCCGGTCTTCCACCACACACATCCTAGCTCTCCCAGTCTTCCATCACACACATCCCAGCTCTCCCAGTCCTCCGCCGCACACATTCTAGCTCTCCCAGTCTTCCATCACACAAATCCCAGCTCTCCCAGTCCTCTGCCGCACAAATCCCAGCTCTCCCAGTCCTCCGCCACACACATCCCAGCTCTCCCAGTCCTCCGCCACACAAATCCTAGCTCTCCCAGTCCTCCGCCGCACACATCCCAGCCCTCCCATTCTTCCACCACACACATCCCAGCTCTCCCGGTCTTCCACCACACACATCCTAGCTCTCCCAGTCTTCCATCACACACATCCCAGCTCTCCCAGTCCTCCGCCGCACACATTCTAGCTCTCCCAGTCTTCCATCACACAAATCCCAGCTCTCCCAGTCCTCTGTCGCACAAATCCCAGCTCTCCCAGTCCTCCACCACACAAATCCCAGCTCTCCCAGTGCTCCACCACACACATCCCAGCTCTCCCAGTCCTCCGCTGCACAAATCCCAGCTCTCCCAGTCCTCCGCCGCACACATTCTAGCTCTCCCAGTCTTCCATCACACACATCACAGTTCTCCCAGTCCTCCGCCGCACAAATCCCAGCTCTCCCAGTCCTCCGCCGCACACATTCTAGCTCTCCCAGTCTTCCATCACACACATCACAGCTCTCCCAGTCCTCCGCCACACACATCCTAGCTCTCCCAGTCTTCCATCACACACATCCCAGCTCTCCTAGTCTTCCACTCTCTCATAAATCTAAATCCAGTTAGAACGCCTCTCGGGGATTATGTGCCTAAGCATAATTACATTTAAATGCACCCTTCATCTGTGCATCGGTTCACCAGGCAGACACATTTTTTATTATATTTCACTCTGAGTAAATACACAAAGTGTAAAGCAAGCTCCCGTAATTGACCCTCAGAGGGGACCACTGGGCACAGAGCTCTGTGAAAGTTTATTTAAAGCTCGCCGGATTGGCGCGGGGGGCAACCGCCTAATTACGTCTGGAGGAGGGGGTGGAGGGTTGACCTCGGACTCTCTCATTGGCCGGCGTGCACATGAAGAAAGAAGACTCCTGTCTCAATCTGTCTCTGCTGAGTCGACAATTCCTCGTAAATTGTAGGGTTTCTTTATTTGTTTTATTTATTTGCAATTCCACGATTTTAATTGCCAGTCAATTTGAAATGATTTTGTATTCTTGATCATTTCTGTTCAAACAGAGGAGAAGATAAAATATGGTGTTACTCCGCTACTTTCATTGTATAACGTAGATCCCCATGTTAAGGAGTGATTTGCCGATGTTCCATCCTTGCACAGGCGAGAACTTTAGGGGCTAAGTCTGATTGGTTCTTAGTTTGCCACCGGAGAAAAGACAATCTGACGTAATGTACAATGTTTCTATTAGATGCAATCAACCCCATCACGTTTCTTTCACATTAAGCCAATGTTGCTCAAACGAGGAAACCCCCAGTTCCAATCGGGGAGTCAACTACTATCGACTAGTGGGGTCATGCTTTCCCTGAGCCCTGTCTTCCACGTTACACAAAACACACATACACACACACGGGTACCAGTTCATTTAAACACACTCACATTAGCAAGACTGCGTTTACATGCACTCAGACATGTACCTACAAAACAAATGGATTTAAACACATATACATAGACGCACATACACAGATTCACAAATGCCTAGTGGCTAGGGGGGTTGATTAGGGTACATTAAAGATGCACACACACACACACACACACACACACACACACACACACACAAACATACTCACATGCATATGCAAACATTCAAACTTGCAAACAAAGATATAAAAAATCATACAGATGTATGTAGTATATGAGTGCAGACAGATTAATCTCGTTCTCTGGAAGCCACTCTCCATATGGTGGTTAGAAGACATGTCCAGGTTTTACCAATGAGGCTTCCCAGTCGCACCATTACCTGCAATCGGGGGGTGTCTTCTGTGCAGCTGAATCAACATGGACTATACCATTTCAAACAAGTTCACTTCAGGAAACTGGCACAAGTTACAGCAATAACATAAAAATGGGGGGAATTTTACAAAGGCAAAGAAAATTTGCAATTATTGTGAACGGATAACTATTTAGTCTCAGTCTCAGTCTCGGTCTATTGAAAAAGACATTCCTATGGCTTATTAGAACTGAGGTCAGTGTAGAGCAGAAAACCAGACACAGCAAGCCAAGAATTACAAACTGGCTGGTCAACCCAGCAGCTCAAATGAAATAGAAAATTCCTCATCACACTGTTCCGAGTTCGAAAATGTTAGGAGCGTATCAAAGTCAATGGGCCCCTCTTAACCAAGTGTTGAACAGCAACTGAATTCTTCATTGAGCTGCTGTGGATGGACCAGAACTGCAGGGCGGGTTGTTTGAAGTCCAGTGAAGACAGTGTGACTAATCGCCAGTATTTCCTTCCATCCGTGACGTTTCCTTTTGTTCTCAAAGTGCAAAACTTAAGGCTTCCGAGGCTGAAAAACATCAGCTGCCTTGCCAATTATGGTTGTGGAACACAATGAAGATAAACAGATGCAGGAATTAATAGTCGATACAATGTGATAAACAGACGCAGGCATAAATAATCAATACAATGCAGATAAACAGAAGCAGGCATAAATAGTCGATACAATGTAGATAAACAGATGCAGGCAGAAATAGTCGAAACAATGTAGCTAAACAAATGCAGGCATAAATAATTGATACAATGCAGATAAACAGTAGCAGGCATAATTAATCGATACATTGCAGATAGACAGTAGCAGGCATAAATAATCGATAAAATGCAGATAAACAGATGCAGGCATGAACAATTGATTCAATGACCCGAGGAAGATAAGTTGTGCAGTTTGAAAACTTTTTTCTTTTCTTCTTAGCTTATTAGATTTTTTCTGTCTCATAGCTCCCTGTTAACAATGAGGTCTCATCCATTGCCCTGTTACTTACATAACAGGATTGGCATTTTCAGGAAGCTTACAAACTAGCACTTTTGTTTCTTATCGAATGTTTTGGCCAAACTGCAAAATTTTAATGATATCTGCTCATCATCAAATAGACTTGACAAAATAAAATATGGGTTTTTAGTATTCTGAAGGTTTAAAGTAATTGGTATATACAAGAACAATAATGAACATTCATGGTTATGAAAAGGTTTCCAAAGGTTTGTGTACTGCAAAAGAACTGCAATACCTGAATTCCTGTTGTACTCTCAGTGAAATTATTTAACTTTAATTGCATCAAGTTAATATATAGCCATGGAGCTCGTTGAGAACTAGTTTGCAACAGACAGTGGCATCACTTCCTAGAGTTTATGATTCAAGTGACAATTGATTCCTTTAGCTAGGGACTTTAGTCTTTAGCTCAACATGTTAATTGTATTGCTTGTCAGTGGATGTGCCTAGCGTGTAACAGTGAAGGGACCCAGGTTTGATTCCCACCCAGCTTCCTGTGTGCAGAAACACGTTGGTTGAAAAAGAATTTTCTGTAAAGCTAAATACCCTCTCCAAAGGTGTTCAACGTACATAAATACGTCATCACACAGTCAAGCAACTCATCAGGACCAAACTGTGGTCCATCACCAACAGTCCAGCAAGCAACTTCCTGACAGAGAGAGAGAGAGAGAGAGAGAGAGAGAGAGAGAGAGAGAGAGAGAGAGAGAGAGAGAGAGAGAGAGAGAGAGAGAGTGGTCAGCCCACCCCGGTCTGGCGATTGTCCCAGGAGCCCACCACCCCCTACGCTGGCGTTTTGGCGCCCTTGCTTCTTCTTCTGCTTTTAATTATTCAGTTTCTCCCTGCCTGCAATGCACAGAGCATTCAAGTTTACATTTGAGTAATTTTTTCTGTCCTCCCTTCTGAGCATCCAGTACAAAATCTGAGGCAAGAATGACAATAGGAAGTTCTAGGGAAGAAGGACACAGGCTTGTGGACGCTGACAGCCTTTTTCAGCTTTCTGGAATAATGGTTAGAAAGAGCCACCGATACATCTTTGTGTCTTTGATTCCTTCCACTATTATGAATACCTACTTTGGTGTTCTTCCCAGTCTTGCTCTGACACTCCCAGATGGGTTGTTGTAACCCACACAGTTCCCCTCGATGTGTGTTTAACGGCACAACAACGCTGATTCCCCCCCGATGTGTGCACAGGCCTGAGAGAGATCAAGGAACAGGCCAATGAAAGAGTGAGGCACAGACCTAAGAGAGAGTGAGGCACAGGCCTATGAAAGAGTGAGGCACAGACCTGAGAGAGAGCGAGGCACAGGCCTATGAGAGAGCGAGGCACAGACCTGAGAGAGAGCGAGGCACAGGCCTATGAAAAAGTGAGGCACAGACCTGAGAGAGAGCGAGGCACAGGCCTATGAGAGAGCGAGGCACAGACCTGAGAGAGAGCGAGGCACAGGCCTATGAGAGAATGAGGCAAAGCCTATTAGAGAGTGAAGCACAGACCTGAGAGAGAGCGAGGCACAGGCCTATGAAAGAGTGAGGCACAGGCCTATGAGAGAGTAAGGCAAAGCCTATTAGGGAACGAGGCACAGACCTGGGAGAGAGCGAGGCACAAACCTGGGAGAGAGCGAGGCACAAACCTGGGAGAGAGCGAGGCACAAACCTGGGAGAGAGTAAGGAACAAACCTGGGAGAGAGCGAGGCACAAACCTGGGAGAGAATAAGGTACAAACCTGTGAGAGAGTAAGGTACAAACCTGGGAGAGAATAAGGCACAAAACTGGGAGAGAGTAAGGCACAAACCTGGGAGAGAGTAAGGCTCAGGCTATAAAGAGGTTGACCCAAGCGGGAGAAGTTCCATAAGGAAGTTCTTCGTTTCACACCTCAGCGATTCTACCCCTCACCTCCTTGCTGGGGCCATCGCTGTGTGTGGTGACCCAGCCCATCTACTTGCCCCATTCCTTAGGGGAAACACCGGTATGAAACATGGCTTGAGTCTAAAGTACTTTTCACTAGGTAGGGGGGTCTGGAAGATTTTTAAACCAACATGTTTCTGCACACATTAACCACAAGGTTTTAAAGGGAATGTTTTTTTATGACATCAGGAAGTTCCTCAAGGAAGGGGTCTGCACATCTCAGGATCAACAGGCCCAATTAGCCTGTATCCACAACCACCACCTTAGAGTAGCTCTACTGAGCTGCTGGATTGCACAGGAACAAATGTTATGACAACTAATCAGGGAGACAGAGAGAGGGAGAGAAAGAAAAGGGAAATGGTATTCCAAAGAGGGGTGTTTTATAGCCAGGGACACAATTTGGGCCTCCCAGCAATACATACGCATTGCCAACTGGGTCAATGTTGTATCCTCTTCAAGCAAGACTGTGTCAAACATACACAACCCATGCAGAGAAAAGGCCTCCTGCAGCTGATTTTTCTGCATTGAGTGGTAAATGTATTACATTTTCAAACCAGGAAGCTGCAGAGTGCATTATAAGGAATCTCTCTGAGTTATCAGTGCTTTGCTGTTTCCCCCTGGTAACTGACAGGCAACTGACAGAAAGGTGACTTGACAATTCCAGACAACATCCAAAAATGTTGACATTCTGGTTTTTATGATTTATGCAGTCATTTTTTTAATTTCTCTTTTTATAAGTTTGGTGAGAAACTAAAATGGAAAAAAAAAATTGCCCCTGATCTCAGGGTCCAACGGGAGAAACCTGGACGAGGCACCCACAAGTGAGCTGTTCCAACAACGGGGTGCGGGATCCGACAAGCTCAACATGATTGGGGGTGGGACAGAGAAACAGAGACGGCAGGGAAGTGTCTCTCAGCAATTTGCAGAGCAAGAAGAATTTCAATCTTGCATTATAACCGGGTTGGGGGGTCGCGCAGTGTGAATTCAATAAACCCGAGAGCGCCTCGTCCAAAACATAAGCGCCGTGCTTGCCAGACACCGTAACCGGACCGCTCTGTTTTCCGCGTCGGGGGATGAATTTCTGTGACCTGCTGTGAAATTCCAGGCGGGAGGGGAGTGGGAGAAATGTTGTAGTCGATCGAAGCGCTGCCCCATGGGTCTGGTTAAAACTGGGTTCTTTCGCAGTCTAAATACGCCGCTACGGTGAATCTCCACATCGCGGAGATGAACAGTATGAACAGTATGGGGTGTTTCAGTATGGATTTGTGGTTTATTATTTGAAGCACTGCCATCGGAGACCCTCAAATGTACATCGGGTCATATCATTTCTGATACAGGATAGATTCATTTTACATTGTCGAGCATATAACTGTGGCTCCCTTCCAAACTGCTCCTCAGATGTCAGGAGGCCTCACAACAAAGCGACCCCATTACCAGAACTTGCGAGTCAAGGGTCCCGAGTCAGATGCAAAGATGGTACCCCGACCTGGGAAAAGTCTAGCCTTGTTGTGATCAGCGAGCGGAACGGAAAATTTCAAAAAGCCTATCCCCCAAGCGTCAACAAACAGGCGGTCAGGTTGAGGTATGCAGACGCCCATGTGTGAAGATCCAGGAGAGGCTGCGGAACAACTCCCATGGCCACAGGACCGGCGGGCTCACACTGCTGACTTCTCTTGCTCTTTTCTTTCTGCCATACTCACCCCTCTCCTCTTCCACCACCCCCTATTTTGTATTTGCCATTCAGGCACATTGAAATGTTAGACGCTTCCTAGGGGCCGATGACATCCTCAGAGCGTTAAACGCCGTAACCTGACACCAGCCAATGGAAATTTCAAACAAGCAACTGTCACAGACTGCATTTCCCCCCAAACCCCTAACCCTCCGCTAGGTTCACTTCACCTGGCTCCTCCAAGTCCACTCCTTTCTGCTCCCCTGAGTCCACTCCTTTCTGCTCCTCTGAGTTGCTCCATTATGCTCCTCTGAGTTGCTCCTTTCCACTTCTCCAAGTCCAATCCTTTCTGCTCTTCAGAGAGAGAACAGGAGTGAGAGAGAGAAGCAAAGAGTGTAGAAACAAAGGCAAAATAAAAAAAGACCCCCACCTCACCAGCAGCAAAATATGACAGCCCTGAGGTCCTGGGAGCAGAGGATGAAAAAAAAAAAAACATATTGTAACAATTTTATTCGGCTGTCATTAATTGTATCCTGCTGTTTCGACCTCCCCCATCTGTGTGTGTGCTGGGCGTCTGTCAAACACGTTTGCGGCCCAGAACTTTGTCTCCGCAACAACTGCCTTGGATGAAGAAAAAAAACACCTAGTGAGCCTGAGGATCTGAAATGCTGAATATTCAAAAGCCATTTAAGCTCTAAATAGGAATCTTTTTCTTTTTTTTCAAAAGAAAGCTAAAATAAAGAATTTAAGAAGGAAGGCAACCATTGTATTTTCCACCACAATGATCTCCTATGAATGCTGGTAGGATGTTTGTGGTAGCAGCTACCGTACTGTCAGGTTTAATCGTTGGGACACCGGAAATGAGGGGCTGTTGCACGGTGCCTCATATTCCTATAGTATGTAGATTGTGATAACACATTGCAGAATGTTGTGTTCAGTGTGTTGTCACAAATTACAGGACCATTCACTTAATGCCATAAGCCGGAAGCAGACTTTCTCTCACAGCTTAACCAGCTCTTTAGGCCTCACAAATATCAGAGGTGAGAAACCGTGGTGACAAAAAGGGGCGGGGAAAGCCCACTGGCCCCTCATGGCGACTCGTCCAATGGCAGCTCCAGGCTCGGTCCTTGCAGCGATCGTGCTAGGGTGGCTGTGAACTCATAGCTGGCTTGTTCACAAGGAAAGTTGCGGTTGCCAACCCATTCATCACTTCGAGTGACAGGTACCAGGGCTGGTTGAATCATTAGCAGCAGCTAGTCTTGAGAGGGTATGCTCCATTGTCCATCTTCTGATCAATCAAAACAAAAACTATAGGGCCTTAAGAGAGATGCATGGGGCGCACATTCTACTCTGCACTCCCTGCCCCTTGCAGACTGGTTCATTCTTCAACCCAATTCTCTTTCACCCTGATAAGCTCTTTCCATCTGTTTTACTATTGCTTTGTTTGTTGACAGTTCCCTCCACCCAGAATGCAGCGGTGGTGAAATTCAATCCACTCGACAGGGGAATGTAGCACCAAAAGCAAACAGTGCGGAATTCGCGCTGTGGGTACAACGCGCCTCACCGACCCGTCAAACACAGTGCTTCTGCAGTAGCCAGCCAATGCGCCTCTTTGCAAGCGTTTGTCTTGTAAGTCAGGGCCTGGGTGCGAACACTCCTCTGACATGACATAGACATAGACGGTGACCCTCCGTGATCTTGCAGCCCGAGGTCTGACTAGGCCTCTCCCTCCTCCAAGGGAAGGATCTCCTGTCTGTGAACATATGTTTGTTTTAAGGACTTTGTTCTGAGAGCGGTGTTGTACTCATATACAGAGAGAAAAAGAGGAATACTCTAAAACTGACAAGTAGCCAACTGCAATAAAAAATACTTCTATTTCGCCCAAAATTTTATTTCATTCCTTATTTGACATAAATGATCAGAACCTAAAAAAGACATTTTATAAACAAGGGCGTATTTCATCCATCGCTTGTGAGCTGTATCTGTTGCTCTCCTGTTCAAGATGTGACCAATCACCCTGTAGTGGTTCAGCTCAGGAACTCCCACCAGGAAGAGGAGGCACTGTCCAAGTTGCCCACAACAGGTTGGCGAGGAGCGGGTTGCCAGCATCTCCACAGGCTCGATGGCGCAGACAGACTGTGTGGCTCAGGTCATCATATTTTCCCCATCAGAGTCACCAGGTTGCACACACGTTGAATGGGTGGCAGGCCTACTCAAGGACAGCGTCCAACTGGAAAGAATTTTTGGGGGAAGAAGAGAAAGGAGAAGCTGGAGGAGAACCCACTACCGCGATACAGCCACAAATGAAAAGCCCTCACAGTAAACTCCCAGGAACTGTGGTGAAGAGTCACTAATGCCAAGCTGATGTGAAGTAGATGTCAATCTGTGCGGTGAAGAGGAAAGGGTGGCAAGACTGATGAGGTTTCCACCCCAGGGTCAATTTGACTTCCAGACGAGGGTTTCCATCCATCAGAGCGTCAACCGTCTGACCGTTGCTTTCCCCCAACACTCGATGACCATCATCGTCGGGGGTTGGGGCTGCAGGAGACAGAATCACTGACAGCGGAGGGCACGGGGCAGAAGTCATCTTGTCAGTTTGTCATTTTGCCTGACACTTCCTTCAAACTGTAAGAGTCAGATGCCGCTGAATGAGAATGCTTTAAGCCCATGAGATGAAATAAATAACGGCGACATCGACAACAATCTTTGCAGCTATGATATGGATGCTTCTACCCATCTCTTCATTTTATTTAATAATAATTTTAAGCACCCTGGGGTGTGAGTTTTTCTTGGTCAATAAATGCGATGGTAATATTGATGATGAGAACCGGAGCGGAAGTGGGAACAGAAATACGTTGTGTACGTATGTTGTTTCTTGGACAACATGTGACCCCCTGCTCCAGAGCCTCGCAAGGATGAACACAGAATCACATAAATAAACACCACGTATATCTTGTCCAAAATGGAGCAGCGCACCAACCACACCAAATGCATTGAGTACCAAAGACAGAACCTCATGTATGTCCGGAAAGGGGTTAGGAGTGTGGGGGAGGGAATGTTGTCATAGCGAATAGCGTCCCACACATTTGACAGACACTCCAGCAGCAAGGGTTGCAGCTGACCTTAAAAAGTAACCCCAGTACTTAAGCAGATGTGCTGCCCTGGTGGACAGACGACACACTGGCGGGAGTATCTGATGATCTACCACATAAACATTTGATCTGGAACAAGAAAACATGCCTGACTCCAAGCACAAAACAACAGTGTATAAATCTACTGCACGTTAACACATCAACCCCTGGTCTTTGGCTCCCCTCCCCCAAACCTTAACTCACATCCACACAACCTGGCATGCTGTCTGCTGGTGATTCCCTCTTCTCTGGGACAGGGGGCTCGTCAGGTTACGGACATGTTGACAGGCCTGAATGCGGTGGCGTGGAAGACAGGTAACCCCGTCCCGTTCAATTTTGGGGGCTGACTCGCCAGCGTGTTGCGTGAAGATCACTTCCATATGCCCCCACACCCTCCCCCTTTCCCCTCTTCCTCATCCCCCTTCCCGACCTCTCTGTCTGCATCAGATGCATCTTGCCACGGGGTTTCAGATCTGAGGATTGCTAGAATGAGAGACGGGGGCCGGGGTGGGGAGGAGCCGACAGGAAGCCCACATCCTGGCTACACTGGCCAAAGAGCGTGTCATCATAGGCCGCCGGACTCGCCTGGGGTTTCCATCTTAGAGCCCAGAACTACATCCTCTTCAACATGTCTCTCAGGCAGACGGCCTGTCTGTGCCAGATTTACCCATAAAACTCTCCTGAGGATTTCACATATCCCCCAGGCACGATCCCCCCCCCCCCCCCCCACAGAGTTCTTTTGGCTGTCACCGGGACGTTACCAGGCAGTGGACTTGGAAGGGTTCCTATGGTAACTGTGAGTTTAAAATTCCATGAGGGCCAAACAGCTCTTTTAAAATATTTTAATGACATAATTTAAATTGCATTGTCTCAATGTACAGGAGGACGATAACTTCACTGCTCTTTTCTGCTTTACAGCGGTATGCATACAGCAGTTGTTACATAACTGAAGCATTCTATCTAGATACTGCCAGCCTGTTTCACAAAGGACGGCAGAGCCCTGTGCTGGCAGAGAAGAACCGTCTGCCTCACTCACCGAAGCAAAAAGAGGCCAGGCTGAACAAAATAAGTATGGAGGCCAAAGAGATTTGTGGATCTTTCCTGTATTTTACTGATACCTGTGCTCAGATGACTCATCCTGGAAAACGGGTAATCACCAGGGTTCTAAAGGCTACCACACAGATCACTCGTACATTAACAGTCATCTGTGCAACAACAGTAAAAATGTGTTGAGTTGAGATGCGCGGGACTACCTACCACATTGGCCTAATTTCTGGAGGTCCTCAATAGTCTCTCATCTAGATCGAACAATTCTAGGGGGTTATTTTTTGGGCTTTGCATGTTGGATGTGATCGGCTCCCCCTGCTGGTAGGTGAATTTGACAGCACGGCTCCACTGTTCCACTACCACCACCTTTGGGAATGCCCATTCATAGACTCTTGACCCTCCTGGTAGTTTTCTTTTCATTACGAGGCAGACAGGCGAGTACAGTACATATTAAGGGTGCGAAACACTATCTATCTGTTAATCCCCCTGCCCCAACCACCACAGCCGGTCCTGGAAGGCTACACTTCTGTATTAAAAACATCAATTCCTCCAGAGCAAACAAAGCACCCCCCCATCCCACCACTGCTGACTTAAATAATCACTTCCCTCCCCGAAACGAAAATACACAAATTTGACGGCAGCTCCATCTCTTGTATTGGGACACCCCTTCCTGCTGGGATTTGCACACAGGAGAGAAGGATAATCGGAATTCCTCCGTGTTGATTTTCCAGGAGGCAAGCCTGTGAGCTGAAATCCAGCGACAGGGAGAACGTACCCATCTGATGTCACCCAGCATCCTGGTGGAGAAGGAAGAATGGGAAAAAATTGTGTCCTCATCCCAGGAGTTTAGCTTAGCGGGTTGCAACCCACGTCAGCTGCCGGGAAACCATCAGAAAGCCCTCTGTTGGGCATGATAACGAGCTGATCCATGGCGATCGGAGCGGATGTTTTACAGAGTTAAATGTATTCCCATATTCTGCGAACAGGACGTTTGTGCCAGAGTCCCCTGCCAACTCCAGAGGCCAACTGTAATTTCAATCACAGTCTGTGCACATGCACAGTCAACGCGTCACGAATGCTAATCGCTCTGTTGCACTGTCCGTGACACAGAACGGCAAGGTAGAGGAACGGGAGCCTTGTAATCTGCTCTAATTGAAATTTTTAATTTTCTGAAGAATGTGAAGGATATAAGCCTATGGATGTGTCGGATATAATCCATGTGGCGTGGCTGCAGAGAGGTCAGACTCTCAACGCAAAGGGTCACCACTCGGAATCACAGCCCTGCAGTACCCTTGAGAATTGAAACTCAGTGTGAATCATTATTTTAATCACCCAGTTGTGTGAATGGGCTAGCATCTGCTTGGCAAATTACTTGTAATGTTCTATCGAACTTCACCTGTTGCATTGAATGATTTGTGCCCTTGCTCTCAAAACATGACATCATGCATAACCGGAAAAGAAAGAAAAACAACAAAACTGTAAAAGGATAATCTAGAGTAGCGTAGGTTTGCGAAGAAGAAACCATTCAGACGTGCAAAAAGTGCAATCGCACAAAAACTCCCGTGCAACAGAGGTGATGGTGCTCTGCTTTTTTTTTTTTTATACCTTCTACCCTTCGGTAAGACTTTTGCCTTCTTCACTGGACCCACTCATTGTCTTCAGTGGAGCATGTGTGTGTGTGTGTGTGTGGCTGTGCATGCCTGTGTGTGTCTGGGTGGGGGGGGGGCACGGAAGTGTCCCGGATCAGCTGTGTTCAGGGTTCCATCTCCGAGGGGAATGAGATCGGAAGAGCACA
>JAOYSI010001484.1:39755-50405 GCA_025775065.1 Hiodon alosoides | reverse complement strand
TTATTATTATTATTATTATTATTATTATTATTTTAACATTTGTGTGTTTACTGTTGTGCGTTCTCCCTCATTCTTAATAATCTTAGTTGCAGGCTCAAGACTAGTCCAGACTAATGTGAACCTTTTATTTATTTCTGTATTGCACTCCACTATGACTTGAATAATCTTTATGAAATGTAATCAACTGAGTTTGACAACCCCATGGGGTATATTTTGTTTGTCTGCAGGCGGGAAAGATTATTTTACACTACAAGGACCTTCACGCAAAGATAATGACCAGATTTATCATCTGGGGTTTCGTATTGGTAAGCAGCATGTGTTTTAGCTTTTTTCCATTCCATAACCGTGACACTCGCATTCTAAGAATAACGAGAAGGAATAATATTGGCTTTGTGCAAGAAAGCATGAAATAAAATGTGTTTTTCATGGTTCACATCTGAATGTCACTCAACGGCTGCTTTCCCACACACAGGGGATCGTATCGGCCACTCTCACCAAGTGCTCAAGGGACCATGGATTCATCCCTATAAATAAGAATTTATGGTAAAACAAGCTTTTATTCTGTCGAAGAAAGGTTGTTTGTGCTTATGGAAATGGCGAAGGCTTACATTTGTAAGTGTCCTAGTTCCACCTCCCTGATGGGTGTGGTTCAGTGTTGATTCTTGGATATCAATGTTCTTTCTTGTGGTTATTTTTGTCTTAAACTTCATGTCATTTTTGCGTGATGGCTGTTACTCGAGTACCTGCATTGTTTTAGTCCATGTGTCTGCTGGGTTCCAGGTCTCTCTCCTACATCACAACGCTCAGCTGCTTTGCCTTTGTGACTCTGGTCATGGTCTACTACACAGTGGATGTGAAGAAGTGGTGGTCTGGAGCGCCTTTCTTTTACCCCGGTAAGTGGTGCGGAGGGACGCTTGCAATCTTTTTCTCGGTTCTAAAACAAAAACCTGTTGGTTTTTTTGAGCCATCTTTTCTGTGCCCCGTAGGTATGAACTCCATTCTGGTCTACGTGGGACACGAGGTTTTCCAGAACTACTTCCCCTTCAGGTGGCGGATGATCGACGCCCAGTCGCACGCCGAGCACTTAGCCCAGAACCTGGTGGCCACCTCCCTGTGGGTGCTCATCTCCTACTGGCTCTACAGGAAGAACATTTTCTGGAAGATCTAGGCCAGCTCTGGGGGAAGCTGCTGGTGGAGACCTGCCAGGCAGCTGGGACTGCCAATGCTGGGACCACTGCTTGCCCCAGACAGCTGGCTTTCATTCGGACCACGTAGAACGGGTACAGGGTGCGAGCACCGACGGAGGAGGGGGGGGGGGCTTCACCCTGAAATTCCGCTATGCACCTAAGCTGAATGACCTCTCGTAATTGTCTGGGTTTGCCTAATTTGTAAAAGTCACGGGGGATGTTTCCTTAAAGTGTAATCTCAATGTGGGGATACCTCTGTCAGAGGGTCTGCAGGGGATGTGTCGTGTCCGGTTCGGTTTGCAACACAGGTGTCAAACTGTTTTCAGCAGCCCCGTATGGGGGTGGACTGGCTTTTTGGGACAGTGCTGTCAGCCAGGGACCCAATCACAGCCCGTTGCTGTGCCTTACTTTTTCCTGTGCTATTGAAGAAGTGTAAGGCAACTCAAGAGGGTTTAATTGTGTGCATTGCCAGAGCGAAACGCTCGCCAAAAAGAAGCCTCTTGCGCTTCCTATCGCTGCGTATCAAACGTTTTCCTTTGATTTTCACAGCCCTGTGCGCTCTGAGGTTTTTTATTAAGGTGCTGCAGATGAGGAATAAAATGCGTTCTTGGCACAAATGAATATAAATAAAGTTTCTGTTTATCTCAGGTCTGACTTCCTGATTAGGAGAGACGCTCCCTGTCTTTACTCTTTTCATTCTAAGATCCTGAATATCAAACAAAAGCAGGGATGGATTAATTTTGGGCCAATTGTGCCATCTACCGATATTAAATTAATTATCAATAGAAAGTGTAACATGTATGAAGTCTATATATATTGTGGCTGTATCAGTTTTCTTATGTATCATAGGTTACAGGTTTTAATACCGATGTAAATATCATTAAGTTTTAACACTAACATATTATTTTACATTGATCAGAATTACTGTTTCATAATTTTTGGATTTTTGTATGCATCAAAAGTTGATCCATGTTTAAAAAGGGACTCTTGTAAGTCATTATTTTTCTGTAATAAAATAAATTGCCAGTGAAAAATTTAATTCCTGGCAAATATGACAAAATGGAGCCATTCAGTCGGTTTCTTATTCCAACCTTGATAGGCCCGTGCGACTATAATGGACTATATCTTCTCTGTTAGTTGTGGACAAAGAGATTAGCAGTTTATAGAGGAAAGTATTCTTTAAGAAATGTATTTAAGTCTGTAATAATAAAACGTCAAAGTTTTGGTAGGATAAATTAGACTTATTAGACTGGTTCCTATTGAATACACAAGTCGTATTGCTCATGTATTTATACAAAATACAAAAACAACTGGAATTGTTAAGCAATGACAGGGTCATTTGAGCATTTTTTTTTTATTAAGAAAAAAATAAGAAACAGCCTGACTAAAATCAACATTAATGTTGCACATATCTATGTGTCAATGACAGATTCTGACCTCAAGAGCTGAGGTTAAGCAGCCTGTTAGGTTTTTTTAGATTTTCGAAACACAGGGATTGTCAGTTTGATATTGTTAGTAAATTGCTATGGTACTTAGTAGAATGTATAAATGGGCTTATGCTTGTATTGTAAATATTGTCTTTGAGCCAACTCTTATTGATGTATTTTGTACTATTTAAGTTCTCTTTCAGGATTGATTGTGCAATTAATTGAACATGGGGTCTGGATTTCACATTGTTTGTCATTTAGCTGCTGTAAAAGTTTGAACCCAAATTGTTTGGATATGGGTGTTTGTCAGTGGAAAGAGAGAGTAATGAAAGTAAAATTAGATTTTCCCATATTAGTTATTTTAGTAATACGAGATTTGTCATTTACTTCATTAAGTCTTATCCAGTTTGGTAAATGGGAGTTTCTTTTTACACATAAACACACACACAAAAACAAAAGACATAGGAGTGGCATACGCCAGGGACAGGACAGGACAAGGATTAAATGCCGCTTGTGTAAATCATACGAACAATCAAATGTAAACAATTTATCTACGACAATATTTATGGAAAGTTGGTATTGTACCTTCAAAGAACGGAACTGTCATATCAAAGACCGGATGGAGGCTCGTTT
The DNA here is from genome assembly GCA_025775065.1 of Hiodon alosoides. Lineage (NCBI taxonomy): Eukaryota > Metazoa > Chordata > Actinopteri > Hiodontiformes > Hiodontidae > Hiodon > Hiodon alosoides. Next base: position 47,158 of record JAOYSI010001484.1, on the reverse strand, counting down.
CTGTTGTAGAAAAAGACACAAAATGGAATGCATTCACGTTGGTGTCAAATGTATCATTTTAAATTTGGAAGTGCAGCGTACTAACAGATTGAATCGAATAGCGTGTGAACTGTGATATATAGGGGATGTGTGGCTTTTCCTAAAACTGAATATAAAGCTTGGTTTTATTTCGCGTATCTTTCGTAGAAAAATCTCAACGTGGCACACTACACATCGGGGCGGGCTTAAAACAGCGCAAATGGTGTAGCTGTGTCTTTAAAATCTTCCCAGGTAGGCTAGATCTCTAATACGCATGCTCAGTAAAAAGAGGAAGCTTGTTATCAGTAACTGGTGCTGTGGAAACGTAAATGGTGAGAAGTCTGACTGCTAGTAACAATTCTTCTGAAATAATGGCGACGTGAAAGCTTGAGGCAGGACAAGCACCCAACAGCTGATTGTACCGACGCATTAGCAAAGATGATGGCAGAATGCGACCCCAACGAGAGCGTGTCGGAGTCTGACATCCCAGGTTCGGAAGAGAAGCCCAACTTTCCCTCGAATGAGTTCCCGTCTGCTCTTTTTGATGGAACGAGGGCCGAGCAAATAGTGAAATTAAATCCGGGAGGCGCGGTTCGGGTTTCAGATTCAATTGAAAGCGTTCTCACAGAGCTGGAAGCAGAAGGATCCGGGGAGGAGGAACTGTTGTTACCTGTTCCCGCTGGACACATATCCCCAAGAAGTAGCAGAGAAAAACGGACGAGACGGAACCGCCTCAGCTCGTCTTCCGACAAAGATAACTTGGCATCACCAGGTGAGACTGAGGGAAAAATCACATTAGTGTTGGCTGCAATGTAATAATTACGGTGATTTAGATGACGATTGTGGCTACATTTCATCGAGGGCTCTTACCAATTCAGTTAACAGTTCAAATCGATTCGGCCATGTAGCAGATTCGGCCATCTGGTCAAACTGGTCGCGACATGTGCCGTCACCTGTTAATCAACCTCTAGTCTGATAACGACACGTTACGACCTTTCTGCCTGTCGATTGTGCCTTGTCTTGACTGTTTAGTCGTGCTCAATTGTTCGACACGTCATGTTAATTGGAAAGAAAATTAAATGCCTATAAGTCTCATTTTGTTAGTTCGGTGGTTTTAATATTGTCCGGGACGTTTTAAACAACTTTACAGGTGCAAACGTAGTTAAAAAGTTGTACTTCTGTGTAATGTTAGCCGTACTTGCTGTTCAAAAGCTGCCTTATCTAGGACTGTTTGCACTTTGATCCCAGTTCTAAATGGCAATGATGTGCCTAGGCAGCAAGCTACTTTGTCTTGTCCGTTTTTTTTACGCTGACAGTCATTTATTAGCTTCATATCATGAAAGTCAGATGAACTTTTGAACTTGCCACATCGGAGTTATATTCGGAATTTTCGGCACGTACTGCTAGACAACAAATAGCGACACTTCCGTTAAAATAGTACTTGAATCTGAAGATGAAGTACGGAAACTCGTGCGTTTCCATGGCAACTGAATATTTTAATTTGAATTGCTGAATGTGATGGCAGAAAGGCTCACCTCAAGGAAGTGATATGTTTTCCCCTTCTGCTTTGGTGTAACTGAAAGGAAGTGGAAACTTGGGCAGCAGATGTACAGGATTTTTCACATATGCATTGCATTGTGTGTCTGTTTCCTCCGTCTCCAGATGTCAAATCTTTTCACACTCACTCACGTTTCATAATATTATGTGAACTAGCCCATTTAAAATGGGGGTACTTAATGGTTTATTTTTGTTATGCAATGGTACAATGCCCCCCCCCCCCGCACCCAATAGAAACGTGTCCATATAACTGTTGTCGCTGAAACTGCAGGAACTTGTGCGACAACAAGCCCTAACAGGTTTTCAGAAGAGTGTTTTTTTCAGGTGGCTTCTCTCATAGTGACCCCTTTTGGCCCATTTGAATGTGCTGTATCATGTCATGGAGTGAGATGACATGATTATAAAATGCCTGGACCAACAGTCAATTTTCAATGATGTAGACCAGACTGGATGCAGATCAAACTGCCTTTAGTCTTTGCTCACAAAACCAGGCTGAACCGTGGTTATTTTGAACACTGCTTGCAATGATTCTGTTGAACTTGCTTAATGTCAGTGTCCTAGGGAATGCTAAGGGAAGCATTTCAGTGGGCAAAAAGGAATTGTATTTCTCTTTTCCAAATTGTGTAGAAAAAAGGTTACTAGTGACCGTCTCTCTTTTCAGGTGGTTTTCCTGGTCAGTGAGACGTTTCGCTACAACTACAATTGATCGTGCAAAGTCGAGAAGGAAGAAATATGTGATGGAGAAAGTTCCTAAAGATGAAAGGAAGAAAAGCAACTGTATAATGCAGCCTAGCTTGAGTTCAGGACTGACTGACAGATGCCTTTGCCCCTGCGTACAGCATTAATTACCACTGTAGTTCTGGAGGGTTCTGCTGTTCAGCCTAGACATGATTATAGGCTGACTCTCAGGCAGTTTTGGTGTTTTTGTATCAGTGTAAGCTGTTAAAAAAAAAAAAAAAGCTGGCAGCTCCTGGTGCAGGTTACAAGGTGGTGTCTGCTGTGGTTGGAGTTGGCAAACTTGACGCACCCCCAACTCTAAGTCACCTAGATCATGAGCTGTTTGATAATAAAATTGGAAGAGGTCATTATCTTACTGCTGTTGTTCATTGTGAACATACCTGTTGCTGGTTCCAGGGCTCAGGTATTTAGAAGTTGTAATACTTTTGTCAACCTGGTCTGAAGTGCTGCCTCTCCACCGCGTGATGGACGGTTGATGGCTGTTGAAGCTGTGGTTGAGCTGAGTGGCGGAAGTGCGTGCTATTGATTGTTTCTGAGCGGCCAGACACAGGGAGCCTCTACAACTCTGCTGTAATCTCCCTCTCTCTCTCTCTCTCAGGGTAGATCATTACAACATCGTGCTCACCTTCCTGTAGCTGCGGCCTTATTACAGGGAAAATCGCAGAGCTGAATCGATTGAAGCCGCGTGTGGCGTGTGGCGCGCGCCGCGGTCTTGGTGGAGCTCCGAGCAGGCACTTTGTGTCATCTCCGCGTTTCTGGGAAAACTGTTTGCTTTTCAGCGCCGCGCCGCGGATTGTGTGAAGATTCACGGGGTTGTGTGATTATGCCGCTTTCTCTTTTTCGAGGAAGTGTCACATTTTATTATTTTCTTACCCCCCCCCCCCCCCCCCGTAGTATGCTGTGAGCAGGCTGCTGTTTTTGTTTTGCCTTGCGTTAATTCCTTCTCCCTTTCCCGAAATGCTTCTGCCTAGATTTGTTTTCTGAAAATGGGAGATGTCTGGCAGAAATTCAGCTATGTCAACTCATTAGATGTTGGTGCAGTAGATTATGGCGTCTTTTGACTTGAACGTCTACCATTAGGCATACATTTAAACTGATTCTGTTTATGACTTGTGTAGAGCTGAGAAAATCCTGTTTTCATACTTGTAGTCAAGCAATGCAGTAAAAGCCATTGATTAAAACGGCAGGGTTGCCTCTCAGGTGGCTCAGTTGAGCCCCATCTGGTAAGCCAGTTGTGACCAGGAAAACACAGCGGTGGTGCACGATTGGCCGAGCACTGCTCTGGTTGGGGTGGGTGAAACGGGCAGGGTTTATGTCGTTTCATGGCTAACCAGTTTCTCCAAGTGCCTGCAGGCCAACGGTGCAGCCGCGAGGGATGTAAAAGATGTCTATGTGTGGTTACAGAATTCAAAGCTATAAGCTGAAATTTATTGTTCATTCCAAATTGTTGGGAAAAATGCATAGTTTGCGATTTCAAAATGAATATCTAATCATTGACTACCAGGCAACGGCACCGCGGAGTTCAACTTCTTCCCTGACGACCCCGAGTTTGCTGAGATCATCCAGAGAGCGGAGCAAGCCATCGAGAATGGCGTTTTCCCCGAGAGGATCTCGCAGGGGTCCAGCGGGAGCTACTTTGTGAAGGATCCTAAGGGGGTGAGTAAGGATGGAAGCACTTCCAACGCTGTGACGCATCTTCTCCCATATGCAGTGCCCCGCGCATCCACCTTCCTGTTCTCCCCTCCACCTAACCGTGCCTTTTACATAGCAGAATGAGATTACCTTTTAACTCGGTCATACGCCCACGCACACACACGGGTTCAGTGAGTGTATTCCGCTAATGTGCTCTCTGGCACAGCTGTCTGATCATAGGGCAGACCAGAAAGCCATGACATCACCTCTTACCTCTAGCCTTCTCCACAGTGACATTTTCAGTATTCAGTATGTCATCGCGCTTGGTGCTCATCAGTCAGTTCTAGCTGTACCACACGTTCCCCAACGTGGGAGTCACAGCAGCCAGACAAAACCGTCTATAGGACCTCAAGCCTGGGAACCTGTAGCTCCACCAAAGATGTCTTCCCTAAAGCAGAAACTATTCGTTTTGCTTTTACCGAGTAAATACATGACTGTGGTCTACTGCTTTTGTTATTTAAAATGTTTTGTGTAATTTTTTATTTATATAGAGAATTATGGGCGTGTTCAAACCAAAGTCTGAGGAGCCTTACGGTCAGCTGAACCCCAAATGGACCAAATATTTCCACAAGGTTTGCTGCCCCTGCTGCTTTGGTAGGGGCTGCCTCGTCCCCAATCAGGGCTACCTCTCGGAGGCGGCTGCCTCGCTAGTGGACCAAAAACTGGGTTTACAGATAGTGCCCAAAACCAAGGTGAGCACTGGCCCCCGCAAGGCTTCTGGTAAGGGCTTTACAAGTGGAGTGAAGTCCTTTTGATTGACTGTGCAGTCAGCATGTTCATGTATGAAATGGTAATGAGTTTCTAGATTATGCGGTTGTGACCGTCTCCCCCTTTTCAGGTGGTTTTCCTGGTCAGTGAGACGTTCCACTATAACGCAATTGATCGTGCAAAGTCGAGAGGGAAGAAATACGCGTTGGAGAAAGTTCCTAAAGTTGGCAGAAGATTCCACAGAGTTGGGTTGCCTCCTAAGGTAATGCCTGACTCCCCATAGAGTCGCAAATCTCTTTCCGGTTTTCCCTCCTCAGATTTGTACAGTTGTATGTAGTTTCTCAACTAGCTAAAAAAGATGGTGTTGTATTCACAGGTGTGTACTCTGTTCTGCTCTCCTGTAGGTTGGCTCTTTCCAGCTTTTTGTGGAAGGGTACCACGAAGCGGACTACTGGTTAAGGAAATTTGAGGCCGACCCCCTCCCGGAGAACATGAGGAAGCAACTGCAGTCTCAGTTTGAGAGACTGGTGGTCCTGGACTACGTTATTAGGAACACTGGTGTGTACAGACTCTTTCTGTTCCCTTTGTGGGGTCACTTTTTTTAATGTGTGGGTGTGTTATTAAACCTTTATCTACTGCTGGCGAATAAATTTCTGTATTCATTTCTTATTATGAAATAGTAGCTGTTGTGTGCCTGTAACTGTATGTGTTTTTTGTTTTTTGTTTTTTTATATATATATTTTGCTTATACACCATAAGCACATCCTGAATTTGACAGTAGTGTTTTTATTTTTGTGAACAATGTCTAGTTCTAGATAACTGATTTTAAAATCATTAAAAGCATTAACAAACACGTTTCTATGAAAGGATCTGATGGATCTCTGATTCCCAAAGTGATAATAGTTTGCTAAGCTGTAAATTGCGTATGTAGAAAAATCCAAAATCAATTGAGAGAATCCATAACGTCTGTTTTGGAGTGACCTTTGGGTCTAATGCATCTGAAATCTGAATGAGATTTGAGATCTGAAGGCCGCTTCTTCTTGTTTTGAAATGTACCCTTAACCGTGACTAGATGAGCAAGGATATTCACGGATGTCTGTTTCTCAAAAAATTCCCTCTCCTGTTCTTGTGCAGACCGAGGAAATGACAACTGGTTGATCAAGTATGAGAAGCCCGGTGACAGCGAGGTCTCGGAAAAGGTGAAACTTTAACCTGTTTTTTACGATCTCCTCTGTGCGTGCCCCACGCACGGGATTTTGCTGGAATGTTGGCCCGCCGTGGGGAATGTGTGGATGCAGTGACGGGTGCAGGCTTGACAATTGACGGGGAGACGGTGGTTTCTGCGACGCCTTTTATTTGTCCACACTCGCAGAACAAATATAGCAAGATACACTATTGATAAAAAACCTCCCATTCAGGAGAAATTCCACAACAGTTTCTTAACAACCACCATTTCAATTGCCCAAACATTTTCCTTCCCACACCAGACTTTTTCAGCCAGCACTGTTGGTACTTTTAAATGTTTAATTGATTGTGAGCACCTGAGTGTGGTTAGAATCACCACAACCACAGTCTGGTGCGAAACAAGGTTCCCACTCTGGGTGTAGTCCCACAGCTTGGCTGCCCATCAGTGTTTCCTGGACGTCTTCGAGGGCGTGTCTGCTGGCAACGTGCCACACACACTAACGCGTCGAAATTGATTGCCGTCCGCTCTGCTGTCTCAATGAGTGCTTATTTCAAAGAGCTTTCTCAGTTCATCGGTAAACCCAACAACAAAAACCTACTTTGTGAACGCGGAGAGATGGCTCGCAAAGGAAACCAATTGTCTAACGTTGCCTCCTGCAGGACGCAGAATGGGCTTTGAAGAAAGACTCCGCTATCAAAATCGCAGCGATCGACAATGGGCTGGCGTTTCCCTTCAAGCACCCCGATGAATGGAGAGCCTGTGAGTGTACGCTTTCTCTTTAAGCTGTGAAATACACCCAGTATGTGGGAGAACGTGCCCAATACCTCAACACCAGTGCTTCCAGTGCGGGAGACATTTGCTTGTTGATTTACATACGGCCATACAGTATTTATACAGCGTTTGCATTTAAAAAAAAAACACAATTGATGACATTGAGGGGAAAGAAAATGCAAGTGCATTGTTTATTCTTTTCATAACAAAGGTATTGACTTCAGCACGTGATTTCTGTTTTCATTATAGCCATTTCTTATCCCTCCCTCGCCCACCCTACCCTTCTTGACACATTTTCTCTGCGTAGCTCACGTGACACCAAACACTTTTACTTTCTGTGATAACACCATCTCCCTGTACTTGAAATTCAATGTCTTCCCACACATCTCTCTTTTTTTTTTTTTTTGGTGTTAACTGCATAGCTGCAGGGTCTGCTGGTTTTCAAACTCCCTCTGTGATCTTCTGATGTAGGTTCCTGGCAGGTTTAGGAACATTTGAGGCAAGTTGGATGAAAAGAAGCAAAAACTGTGGCCTCGTGGGTTTGAGAGCCCTGCTGTAGATTGTTCACAAACCCAGCAGAAAACCCAACCCAAAATGACCAAGTCCTTTCAGTGGCACACATCTGAGCGATTTATGTCTGTAAAACGTTCAGCTGTGTTTGGTTCATGATGACCTTGGAGGCTCTGTTGGGGTTAACTTGTTTACGTGTGTGTGTGTGTGTGTGTGTGTGTGT
>JAOYSI010001484.1:21825-39655 GCA_025775065.1 Hiodon alosoides | reverse complement strand
GTGTGTGTGTGTGTGTGTGTGTGTGTGTCTCCCCCAGATCCGTTTCACTGGGCTTGGCTTCCCCAGGCCAAGGTGCCCTTCTCCCAGGAAACCCGGGAGCTGGTCCTCTCCCGCATCTCAGACATGAACTTTGTGCAGGACCTCTGTGAGGACCTCTACGAGATGTTCAAGGTGTCTCCCTTCCTCTGCTCTGTTCCACAGTACCCTTCGGAAGCCATGCCACTTTAACAAGCTTGCATGCCAGCTTATTGTTGTCCTCTATGATGGCGCCTAAGCCTCGAAAACTGGCAGAGTATAGATAACTTTAATCCCCTGAGCTAACAAAGGTAAAACTCCTCCTGTGACAGGCCTTTAGGATGCTGCTCTTCATAGGTTTTGAAAGCGAAGCATGTCGGCCTTGTTTCAGAGGCTTTGTCCTTGACTTCATGATGATAACACTCTCCCTGGTGCTGAGTTATTTGTCCTTTAATTGGAATGTCACCTCAGCATTATGGTTAACGCTCCATGGTGCTGAGGTGTTTCTCGTTCCTCAGTACCTCTGCACATGCGTCTCCCCCGCCATCCCTAATGGTGATATTTTCAGCTAAAATTACCAGGCGCCGGATGCCTTCCCTCTTGCCGATAAGACATTTCAAGACCCTGTGAGCAGTCATCGATGCCTCGCAGTGCTGGAGGTTTAGCCCACCCGCTTTCCCCTCATTTTGATGGCAATCTGCGATATAACCGCCTAGAGAGAAGTGATCGGTTTATTAAATTACCCGCTGGAGAAGCATGAGCCAGGCAATTCACATGAATGCCCTTTGGTTGGATTTTTCACCATGATGCAAATTACCACTTTTATAGTATCTATTCTTTTCCCCCAGACAAGCAATAATTTTTGTTCTGTGATGTTTCCACGCCAGACGGATAAAGGGTTTGACAGGGCCACGTTTGAGAAGCAGATGTCCGTAATGAGGGGGCAAGTGAGTGTGTTTAACTTTATTTTTAGTGCAAGTGTATTTTCATGCTAATGTTATAATTTCCCGGAAGCATGCTTCCTGTTGGTTTTATATATAGCTCGCTCGCTCCCTTTGCTTAGCTGTAAAGGCAGTGTGATTCAATCCTGGCTCCTAATGCTTGTTATTTCTTGCCTATGTGTCATTTTAGTCACAATAAGACGGTTTCATTAATTCAGTGTTCCGTTTAAAGGAGAGGGCATCAAGCAACAAGGAGGCAATGTTAATCATCTTTTACGTGTGCACAGTCATGTACCATGCAGATGCACAGACGTTGAATGGGAGGGTTTTGGAATGCAGTTGAAGTACCGTCAGAGGTAAATCTTTTCCCACCGTCTGCCTCCCTGCAGATCCTGAACCTCACCCAGGCCCTGAAGGATGGCAAGAGCCCCATCCAGCTGGTGCAGATGCCTCGGGTGGTGGTGGAGCGCAGCAGCAGCGGCAGCCAGGGCCGGGTGGTGCAGCTGGGCAACGCCTTCACCCAGACCTTCCACTGCAAGAGGCCCTTCTTTTCCTCCTGGTAGGAGGGGTGCACGCTGGGCGTGGCCCAGGCTTCTCGGGGCCTTCATCGGTTAAAGTCTGCCCCTCTTCAAGGTTCTTGCATGGGAAGCCAAAGGGAGTGAGTTGCCGGTGTGCAGAGGCAAAGGCGACAGCTTCTAACTGCCAAAAAGGTTTAAACTTTTAAAAAATGGCTAAACCAACTGAACTGGAATATTAGGAAATGGGGTTGCTTGAATGTAATTGCAAGTTTACAGTTTTTGGACAGTTAAGTATATAGGAATACTCCCCCCTTCCGATTTATTTTATTATTACAATGAATGTATTTGCTAATTCTGGTGTATTTAAATGCTGGAAACAACTGGGGAATGAATCCTTTTCCTTTTCCTGTTGATGAACCAGTACAAATGGACTTCAAACCGAATGGGAAACATGTTCACCATCTCCTTTGGCATCTTGGACTTGGTACACCTAAAATGATTGTAAAAGTAGTTTGCAATGTATATTTAAAGTGAATAAATTTAGGATTTGTAAAATATGAACGTTTTTTTAATATTTATATTTAAGTTTCCTGTCCACGTTGAGACACAATGCATGAGCTTTTATTTTTTAATTTATTTTTGAGGTTTTTATTTATTGGTGAACTACCCTTTTTTATTTCCTTCCCACTAGATGGCGCCAACTAGCTTTTATTTGACACCTCAGTATTTTATTAATTTTATTAATAGGTGTTAAACACTAATTTTCAATAAATTGAATACATCCAAAAATTTTGAACATTTGGTAGAGAAATTTACAATAATGTTCCATCCATACCATATTGGGATGGTAATTTGTAACGCAAAATACAGGGTGCTAAGATTAAATCATTCCGCCAACCCAGAAGTAGTCTGAATAGGGATTTTTAGTTTACTGATGAGCGGATCTGTGGAGTAGTTACTGTGGGGGAGATGGAGAGGAGGATGATGTTGTTGTGAAGGCAAATTACCAGCCAGTCAACTGGAGTCTGCTGAGCAGTGAGCTGTCAGGCCTGCTTAGTGTTCACAGGTATCTGAGTGCTGTGACCTTACCTGGCGCATCTGGGTCTTGAATCCGATGCAAGATGCAGTTACTGGGAAGAGGATGGTGGGCGGGTTACATTAAACATCCAGTTGGAGGAAGTATTCAAACCGTCCTCTTCCTTCACATTGTTGGCCTTAGTTCTGACAAATGGCCTGGAATCAACTTTCTCCTCCTCTCACTTTTGTCTCCTGTGGCAGACTTTGTTCTCTTAGTCCTTTTTAACCTGACTGTAATTATTGGCTCACTTCTGTGGCTCAAGGTAAGCGTTAAAACTAAAGTAAATGCATGCGTTTTCCTGAAACGTGTAAGTGGCAAAATAAACATTTGAAGAGACTTCTGCCTGCTAGATCCTGTTAACTCTTATGTTGATAGTGTCTCACAAACTCTGTCTGTAGTCTGCTGCTAGTGGTTAATTTCTCCGTTCTTTCAGTTGCGATTGAAATGTTGAACGTGTGAAAATGTTGTTGTCACCTCATGACATGCTGATATGCTTAAATGTCCATATGCTAAAGCTTCATTTGAGAAAATTTGAATGTAGCAGTTCTCCCTCCTGGTACCTACAATTAAGTGTAGAAACACTCATTTATGTATAATCAGTAAAGTAACATGTTATTTAGATGGTTGTTTTAAGAAATGATACAACGCATTGAGTGAGATGCCTTCACGTTAGATGTATTCATTGCAGATGGGAAGATTTTTGAGGTTGCGAACACACTGGACGTGGGGTTCCAGGCATCAATGTCTTGGATTTAGACACCTGGTCATCCTGATCGTTTGCCTCCCCTCCTACGGTGGACCTCACAGGGAGGTTGTAGCTAATGCAAGTAGGCTGATCGGCTGGGTCTAAATTAAAATGGATTCAAATTCTGTTGTTTCACATGGCGGAGGGGATCATCTTGTGCCCGTACCAGCAATCCAACTGCCCCTTTATCTATTTATATTGAACTTTGAAACCGCAAACGTTTGGCAGTGGTGTACGAAAGGCGTTTGGAATGCCTAAGCGTGAAACTGAATCAAGTTCTAAATCACGGCGCGCCCTTGCCTGCTACACCCTCTGTCCATCTGGGTTTAATCTTTCCCCTTCTACACATTTCAGCTCCAGGGACTCAAGAAGGGTTCATTCCACGTGCAACCTGTGTAGCTTTAGAATGAAAATACTCTGTCACGAATTCCTGGGGAAGGTTTTTTTTTTTTTGTTGTTGTTGTTTTGTTTATTTAAATGTGTTTTTATTCAGCACCAAAACAGCTGATCTGGTATGGAATCTGCACTGTACCCCTGGATGGAAAACGGGCTACTTGATAATTGTCTGGGTTGCCATAGTCTGTCTTTGTCTCATATTTTTCACAATAAGTACAACAAATCAGGGGACATCTGATTGGCGAGCCAAGGCTTCAAACAGGCTGTTGTAGGCCGCAGGAGGACATTAGGGCATTAGTTAACCCCTTGCTGAAATAATGGTGCAAAAACATCAGACATGCAACCATGAGCGAGGGGCGAAGATACAAAAGCCTTTCTTTGAAGTCTTGACGTTGGTGAGACCCTTAGCAGTTTCGGCCACGGTGAAACCCAGGCATATGGGCGACTGACTGCGCCCGCATGTCACTGACAAAGGAATGTTTAAGGGAAAGCCGTCGACATGCGCCTCTCGCAGTGCGTTCCCCTCCAACCAACGCACTGGCAGCTGTAGCTCCGGTCCCTCTGGACGCACATGCCTCCGTTCAGGCAGGGGTTGGGGGCACACAGGCTGGGCGAGGACCGTACACCTGTGGACAAGGCACAAACCGGCTCACGGTCGTGCTGAGGGGGAGCACCAGGGAATAACACGGCATTGAATGCACAGCCACTGGACAGGATCGCTGTAGACTAGACCGAGAGTCCCCGACATTCATTTACTGCCTTGCGGTAAGGGTGAATAAAAACGTCAACAAGCAAGCTAATTACAGGTCATAGTTGCAAAAACAAATACCTCACCGAGAGGCCCTTATTTTGTCTGCCAATTGAATTATATTTTGTGGCAAGTGATTGTGACCCTTGAAAAAATACGGAATACGTTTTTGTCCACGCATAGATGGGTGATGGTTCAAGTTTAGTATTTAGCACAAGTGCTTTTGAAAACGCAAGGGGGTGGAACTCAAAGCATTGAATTCAGGGAAAACATGGTTTCTGCTGCACTCACCTTTGCATATTTTTTGTACTAGGTTTGTTGCGTAATGCTTCAGCTGCTCGTACAAGGGCACGGGGACCCCAAGCCAGGGACTGCCAGACGCTTCCAGCTGGGCCTCTGGCTGAGCGGACCCCGGGCCCACCACCAGCAGGGGGATCCTGCTCCGCCTGAACTCAAGTGTGGCTGGGCCGGTGTCATCCGCGCTACGACTGTCCGTGATCAGCACCACTGCCTTGTGGACCCCAGGCCGGGCGCCGTTCCTCACACTCAGCGTGTCCTCCAGGACGTGGTGGAGGGCCCGCCCGACGTGGGCGCTTTTACCCAAGTAAGGGGCAAGGCTCGCCGCTTTCTTCATCTTCCCCTCGCTGTCGCTGCCGAATATCACCACCGCGATCTGGGTGAGGTCAATGTCAAACTGTGACAGAACTCTTCACAAAACCTTTGATCTGCAGAAAATCGTGCCGCCCCACGTTACTCGATGCGTCCAGCACAAACACCAAGTCCAGCGATTTTGAGTGGCAACCTATGTAAACAGAGGAAAGAAACAGGTTGCCGGTGCCTGTAGAGAGATGATCTCATTCGTTACTTTGATATCTAGTTTTTTTTATAATGACATTAAAAAAGCTCTGAAACTTGAGAGACTCTAGAGGAAACTACAGAGAAAGCCAGATTAGAAAGAAGAGGATGGCAAAATGAAAAAAAGTGACCTTGGGTAAGTGTTTTGGGACAAAGCAGATGGAAGTTTACCTGGTGTATTAAGCCCACAGATCCTGGTTCTCAGCTCCTGGACCTTGCTGTGCAGCTGTTGCGCGTTGGCGTGGCTGAAGACCAGCTGCGGATCCCCTGTGATACGGTCCATCTCCCCTCGCAGCCGACTGCCACTCACCACCAAGATGAAAAGTTCCCTCTGCCTGGCTTGCTCAGCCGCCGCTGCTGCCTCGTCGCGGGGCTTGGAGTCGGACACCAGCACGACCACGTGTGGAACCTCAGCCCTGGAGGTTCCAAACGAGCTCTTGGTCACGTGTGTCAGGGCTTTCCCTGTCAGCGTATAGCCCCCCCTGAAGCCGATGTCGTCGATGGCCTTGGTCAGGTCTGAGGCCCGGCTGTAGCGGCCGAGGCTGGGCGACGGCCATCAGAGTTTTGGCTGAGGAGGCGAAGAAGGACTGGACCGCCCACTTGATGAAGGCCTTGGCCAGAAGGAAGCCCTGGAGGCCCGTGCTCCAGGAGCCATCGATCAGGAACAGCAGGTCCACGGTGCAGTCCGTTAGGCCCGCTGGGACTGAAGACAGCCCCCACGTGAGACCGCCTCCGCCAACAAAAACCAATCAGCAGAAAAAGAAGCTTGCACTGCCTCCCCACACTTACCGAGGTGCTTGCTTCCACCTGTGTGGTAAAAGATATATACATCACTCAACAGTTAAACACTTAACACTTAAACACACAGGGCATGCAGTGAGAAGAAGGGCGTTTACCGCAGAGCGGGTCTCCCCCGTACCCGAGGGGGCAGAGGCAGCTGTAGTCCTCCACACCCTCGGTGATGCAGGTGCCACCGTTCAGGCAGGGGCTGGTCTCACACGGGTCTGAGCTCAGCACACGTGACAACAAGGCATCATTTAGCAAAGGCGACAGCGGCTGGAGGCCTCACAAGCAGCTGGTGGCAAAGATGATTCCATTCTCGGGAAAAGAAAATTAATGAGCCGTTTGTGGAACGGTGCAGGGGTCTATAATCATCCTGTTCCTACCTGGGCACAAGGTCCGGTGGCATTGGCTTTGTATGGTAGTGCCGATCCGCTTCCACCTGTAACCGTGAGAAACGCAACACTTAATTGTTTTCCTGTGGCAGGGATTTGAAGGTGCAAACAAAACGGCGCCCTGAGTAATAGCTGAAAAGTAGCTGAAAAGAAAAGTAGAATGGTATATCTCCTCTTAAAAAGCCTGCGATGTAATGTTGCACTTTAGGATATTAAACTACTCTGAGGTCACCTATAGTAAGGACAGATGCTGGCCATGGGTGCAGAATGAGGGCCGGGGCTCCTCCTCTTCCAGCAGATGTGGTTCCCCTGGTACTCTCTGTGGGCTGTCAGTGGGACTCCACTTTGCACCCTTGGGGGCGTCGCACAGGGACACCTGTTAGGCATCGCTCACTGTTGGGTTAGTACCAGGTCTGCGAGGCTATAGTCAGTTAAACGCAATAGATTTTTTTGTATCGATGTGCCCACTATGAGGAAGCCAGTCGTTCGACATAAGGGCGTAACCGTTTAGGGACAGCCATGTCTGTAAATGTAGGACTTAACTCAGGAAACACCCACTGGGATGAATGTCGTTGCAGACGGTTGTCTGAGTCAGCGTGGTGCCGAGCCCGTTGACGGCGTCATCAAACTGCTCCGCAAAGAACACGTACATGTCGCTGGGATCACTGGCCACAGCGTGCAAAACCTCCCATCTGTCGACGAGACACCCACACGGATCGCAACCGCGGAACTGTAAAACTACCCAGCTCTCGGGTTGCCATGTGACCGCTGCCCAGGATCATGAATGAGCCACGGTCTTGTTTCACACAAGCTGTGGGTTCTGGGGAACAAACTGCGCGGCACGGAGCCTGCGCTTACTGGGGATGCCGGACTCCTACGGCGAAGAGCCCGATGCCGCTTTCCCGGCGAAGCCGGCCGAGGATTGGATGTTGTCCTGGGATTTGCCATCGGTGAGCAGGACGATGATCCTGGGTGTGTCCACTCTTCCGCCGGGGAAACCCTTCTTCAGCACGTGCTTTATGGCTTTGCCACTCTCTGTGCTGCCCCCTCTTGGAGGCATGACAAAATAAGAAGGTGACCCACTATCTGTTTCGTCACCGCTTCTGTGCCATTACACTCAACATCGGGGACTATTATCCAGCATGGCTATGGCCTTAGTGGTACTCATACACAGAGCACCAAAACAATACTTGGATAAAGTACTTAAAGTTACTTAATTAAAGCAGTGTGCTTTTTGACAGACAAACTGGTAATAATAAAATCGGTTCGTTCAGCTTTTTTATTTGCTGAATGTTTGTAGAACTGTCATATCTGCCATTAAACTACTGTTAAAGAAAAAACTATGCATGCTTTTCCGATTGACAAATGCAAACGTGGCATATAACTCTCTTAACATAATTGATTATGAAGGCACTTCACTTTAGAGCCCATTCTACCTGAAGCGAACATTTTTGATGGCCTGCTTTGTTTCTTCTGGTGTGGGGTAATCAAGAAGCATTTTCATAACTTCACAGCCCAATTTCCACATGTTTTAATGCCGATTTACCTCTATAGGACGGTCATTACAATCATTGTTTCATGCTCTTACAGCCCAGCTAGAAGTTTGACACATTTGCAAGGCGGTGGGGCTAGTTTTGACAAGCACGCCTGGCATCTCACCCGGTCTGGGTTTACTTCCAACACGTCCACCAATTTCATGGCAAAGTGCTTTGAGCGCTCAAAGCCGCCTTTACCGACACTGTAGGAGCCGTCCATAAGCAAGATGATATCGATCGCTGCTGAACACTGGATTACTGCACACACAAAGGCAGGCGTTTATTCTAAATGTCGACTGTAACCAATGCAATTTTGCCCTCAACAGGAAGAAATAGGGTTTGGCTCTGGGCGTAATGCAAATATTTAATCGTTTATTCCAGAAAGCATGGTTCCTTGAACCATTCCAGTGACGTTTCCGTTTAGAATTCAAAAACTAAATTAAATGATTTTGAATATTGAAAAAAAACACCCCATTCTCTGCAGAATATAAAGTGTTGCTTATACTCACGCAATTAATGAACAAACGAACAAACAAACTTTTGATCTCATTCGATTGTTATTCTCTAAGAGGATATACCATCTATTTACAGTCACTGGGATATACTCACAGTTTCCCGAGGCAGTTATTTTCACTGTTGTGTCTTTATCAGCCATTATCTTTTGCAGGCTTGTGCCACGTGACACTGAAACACAGTTGTCCAGAAAAAGAGTCTAATGAGAAACAATTCTAACGAATCCTCTTTAAAAGTAAAAAATAAAATAAACAGTTTTTTCAGAAAGTTTAGCTCTGTGTCAATTAATGCATTTTCTCATACAAAAACCAATACATACCAAACACTGAGAGGTAGTAAGTAGTGACCATCATTATATTGATCTTCATATTCAAAAGTCTCGGACTCCTGAATTAAATGAGTAATTTAAAATAAAGTTTTAAACATATATGAAACTTCAGCCAGATCTGCGATCTGGGACCTCGATTGCCCTCACACACAACGGCAGTAGCTCACATTTCCACATACCAATTCAACATTTTAACTGAAATCTCAAGTCCATTAGATAAATAGGCCTACCTCCCTGTGCCAATGCAACCACCCGAAGTGTGTTATACAAAAATTATACAAAAATTAAATGATAAAAACATTAAAGTTGGTTCACCAAAACAATAGAACCGTGCTGTCCTGAACTGTTGAAGTCACTAGCTCATTAAAAGGACCACGCCTGACATCTCCCTCCTCAGACTAGACCCCACCCAATTCGGAGAGGAGACATGAAACTGCACATAAATGGTCTCCCCTGGGGGGCCAGGAATGCCAAATGCTCATAAACGTGCTCTAACTGGCACGCTGCTCGGGTCTGCTGTGACCTATAAAGCAGACAGGGGCAAGCGATTACTCCTGCGCAGAAAACTAAAACCAAAACCATGACATTATCACTGGGTAGGTTTCCTCTGGCCTGAGGTTTCACAGCTGTCACGTTGTGCTTTCTCTTTATTTTTCTTTTCAGAGCAGAATTAACCTTTTCAAGATCTTTTTTTCAGCCAATGCGCTGGCGCAGTTCCCCCACCCCAAATCCTGCAAATCACAGGCTACACCTTAATCCTGTCCACGGTTCAGTGCTGACACAAAAAATGACCTCATAAGCCACAGCGCCTGCACCCTTTCAAGCTGGAAAGCCTAACTTGGAGAAATGGGTGAGTCTTGGCCTCGTCCCACCAGAGAGAGGTGTAGAGGGGGGACGTGTGGACCAGTGAGCTATTGAAGGCCTCACACTGGTATGTGGTGCCTGTAGGGCTGATCAGGAAAGGCGCGCTGGGGGAAAGGGAGAGCTTGCATTCCTGATAAAGCTCTGCCTTTCGCTACACTTCTCTGGGCTCTCTGTGTCAAAGCCTGTTAAAATAAACAGAGTTGAAAATGCTCTGATCAAAGGCCATTCTTCTTGTTATTATTATTATTATCTTTTTTTATTATTTGATACCTATAGAGCACAGAGATGTCTTCCTCAAGGAGTCTGAGTGGCCAGAAAGTATTCAAATTGAATTGCTTGAGTAAATGATTACAAGGACAAAACAGGTCTAGTAAATACTTGTTTGTGAGTTTTAAAATGTGCATACTTTTTCAGTTTGCCAAGAATTTTCTGAACGTTCCCTGCTAACTTCGTTCGTTGCCAGTAGATGGAGTGATGCGAAAACTATACCAAGGGCATGGAAGTGTAGTCTGAAGCAGTGAGTACCAAACAGTGCGGTTCATATACACAGAATAGATGCATCTTCTGCACAGTTAACATCAACGTCTTTCTGCGTACATTCTTTTGGGGGGTTTCAACATGTTTGCTTATCCCTATATGTTCATACCCATGGCGATACAGGGACTTCGTAATAAATAGTAGATATTGGCAAGATCAAGGTGTCAAGAGTCCGAATTCAATTGCACATTCAAATAAACATGTCGCGGGGTGTTGAAATACATACGACTGGGCTGTAACCGCTCTTCTCTCTAAAAACAAGCCAAATTTCACAGTTTCACAGCCCCTAAGCGTCGAGGGTAAAACAAATGCTAAAATATCGCATGACAAATCACTACAAGGGCATCATGAATGTATATCCGTGCGCGAGAACATGTGCTTTATGTTCTTCCAGCATAACCTTAAGATAACCCGTTACGGTTTAATAAAAGTGGCTCTGTTCTATGTGGCACTAAACAGCAGTTAATCTCATTAGAAATGTAACGACGACCGGTGATGTGCACTTTGTAAGTTTCCCGTTGTCAGACAAAACTCTGCAGTTGCCTCTCCCCCTCCTTCTGCTGGCTGGGCTGAATTTGGCCAGCCCCCCTCCGCCACGGATGACAGCAGGGGTCTCTGTGAGGCTGGTCCAGACTGCGATCCACAAGATGACTTCTGATGGCCAAGAAGAAGGGATAAAACGGGGCTGCTGCACTTTTCCCCTTTGCTTTTAATAGTAAAAGACTGCTCCAAACAAACAGTGTGTATTTCAACGACTAACGGTTAAGACAAGTGATATATGTAGAGCTATTTTACTTTTCTATGTTTAACTTTTGTTCTTAAGACTTAATTATTGCATTTTTATTAGTTTTATTCATGTCACGGCCGCGAGTGGTCTCTGGTGGTTTATTTTTGTTTTTTTGGTCCGATTTGCTGCTCTGTATATTATGAAGAATTCACGTCGCTCATAACAAATTAGCTCACTTAAAACAACATAACATGTTCTCTGGGGTTTTACATTTAATCCTGGCATATATTTAGTTGCATTTAGTTACGTTTTTGAGCCAAAAATATATATACTACCGACAGATATTTGCGATTTCGTTCAGAGTCAGAGAATGCAGGTCTTTGTCATTGTTGCATTTTCACTTCTAATTCAAGACTGCGTTAGAGCAGAGCCAAGAGCCAAGTGTCCTGCTCGGTGCGATGTGAGTAAGTGTCCGAGCCCCGGCTGTCCCAGCGGCTACGTACCGGACCGCTGTAACTGTTGCCTAGTATGCGCCCACGGTGAAGGGGACCCCTGCGGGCGCAAGGACGACCTCCCTTGCGGAGATGGACTAGAGTGCAAAAACCCTGCGGGCAAGCGGCTGGCTAAGGGCGTCTGCCAGTGCAAACTGGGCTACAAAGTGTGTGGCAGTGATGGGAAGACGTACGGCAACGTGTGTCAGCTGAAGGCTAGAAGCAGGAAGGCTCTTCAGCAAGGATTGAGCGCTGTCACACAGGCGCACAAGGGACCTTGTGAAACCGGCACAAGTACAGGTAAGTCGTTTATGTTTTAGTGGTAGAAATGACCGCCGAATGAAACGTCAGTTGTATGCATTGAAATTAAAATTTGTCTCCAGGCATTTGTGTCATTTTTCGCAAAATAATTAATGACACATAAATACGAGCATGCACGACATGCGAAGTAAAAAAAAAAAAAAACGTCATTGTAATCCTTTTCAAATAAAATACAAAGTCAGGTGCCAAGAGTCATACATGCGTTATGTCAGACATTGAGCCATTATTTAATGTGACAGAAAAATGAACAAGTAAATCAAAAAGAAAATAGTGAACAACTATAGTGAAGACTGCAATTTATTGCAACCGTGACAGGCCAGTTTCCTGAGTTGAGACCCGACAGTGACATGCAAAAACGGGCCTGAGCACAACACTGGAACAATTCACCGGTAGCCTACTTGCATAGATGTTTGGATTTCGGGTGTAGTGACCGTGTGATAGAATGAAAGTATTTGCTCACTCCAGGCCAGCTTTGGGAATGTGGTGCGCTGTGCCCACTGTGAAAACCTGGGGTTTCTGGTTAACCCACGCCAGCCCTTAAGCTGCTAGCTGTCAAATAAAAAGATGGCTTATTAGTTGTATACCCTAGTGGCAGGTACTGTGCTTCTAGGAGCAGGGTGAGGCTTTAAATCTTTAAATCAAGTCACTTTCCCCTGCAGCTTTCTGTGTTGTGAAACAGTTGTCCATATCAAAGCAAGGCTGTCATCATCACCCCCTGCTCAGGTTCACAGCATTGTACCAGCCAGCTCTGGCCGAGCCAAGGCCGAGCCACGGGCCGCTCTATGATGTTTAGCTGGTCAAACTCACATAATGTAAAGCTGGGAAAAGCATGGCTTATTCAACAACTTTGAAATGTGCAGCCTGCCACGATTGCCTCAGGCAGTGTTGACAAAGCCTTAACTCAGACGACGTTATTATAGCAACTGAAGCCCTGCTAAGTCTATTGCATGGCGGGAGTAATTATGTGAACATTGTGCCCGCTGTACAGCATGACATTTTAATTAGTGCACAAAAATGATTATGTAATTCACTTGAATTAATGCAGAATACGTAGTAGGGTCATTGAGATGCAGCGTCTTGGAATGCAGTCCCGCATTAATTCATACTAATGGCAAGTGGGAGACGAGGGTGAGCAAAGGGTCCTGTCCAGAGTAACACTCTCAGACGCTGAGACCAATCCCTCCGTGGTTAAGCTGATGTGACTCTGGAGCACCACTGTTCGCGGCTTGTTGAAAGGGCCACGTGTGAGGAGCCGCCACTGGAGCACCACTGGAGTCTCTTTAGCCTGCCTCTCGCGGCAGGAACATGCCATTGCTGTCTGTGGGCCGAGGTGTTCCTCTGACTCCTCCAGTCGTAAGGGAGAATGGAAACCAAACTCCCAAATGATGCTCTCTTGTTTCACATAGCGATGCAGTCACGGTTCAATAACCAATGACCTCTGCTTTCCTGGCAAAATGATGTGCCCTAGTTTAATTATATGCGTAAAAGACTATGATCCATGGTGAAAACCTTCTAATGGGGTAATAATGGGCTAGAACTTATAATAAAGTAGAACTGATGCACACACACACACAATTTTTGATATAAGAGATATAGAAGAACATATTTGTTCTAGACAAAATTGTTGAGATGGCAACACAGAATGTGCCAGAATTCAAAGGTGACCACTTGGCTAACAAATGCAGGTATGTCATTGTAGATGAAGGCCTCTAACATTTAACGTTTTATTAACATCCCCTATTCTTCCTGCTAGTATAGGTCCTCGACATCCTAACAGCCCGAGGTACAAGTTCAACTTCATAGCGGACGTTGTAGAGAAGATCGCCCCTGCGGTGGTGCACATAGAGCTATTCCTCAGGTATGTGTCCCAGGCTGACGTTTATCTAATATTTATTTATCACCCTCCAAAAACGTCTTTTGCTGGGCCAACTGTCATATTTCATTTAGTTTAGCTAATTTAGGATTAGATAATAGCCCTATCAATAAGGCTTGTTGCTTGATGTCCCTGAAAATAATGCCCTGGTTAAATTCCATTGCATATTACCAATATTAATTTTTTCATTAATTTTCGTTTCATTTTTTAAAAAGTGTAACACTGCAGATTTAATTCAAAATGCAAATTACTGGGGTAATGTAGAAAGTTGGGAATAAGTGGGGATATAGGCTTAATATATCCTTGAAATGACTGAGAGTGACAGAGCTACTCTGATTTGCAGGCATCCCCTATTTGGGCGGAACGTGCCGCTCTCCAGCGGCTCGGGGTTTATAATGTCAGAGACGGGTCTCATCGTGACGAATGCCCACGTCGTGTCCAGCACCAGCGCCGTGTCGGGCCGGCAGCAGCTCAAAGTGCAGCTGCACAACGGGGACACATACGAGGCCCTGATCAAAGACATCGACAAGAAGTCTGACATAGCCACCATCAAGGTCAATCCCCAGGTAAGCACAGGATGGGCCCCCTGTTACAGAAGCAGGTGGACACAATGGCCTGCCTCTATAACCACCATCAAGGTCATCTCCGGGTAGGTACAGGGTGATCCACGTAACAGAACCAGATTGCAGAGTGGGAGAGAGTCCTCAGTGATCCCATCCTCCATCCTCCAGCAGTTTCACGCAGTACTTTTTCTGGATCCTTTCTGGACTGATGCTGCTTATATACAATAGAAAGTCAGACTGGGCCTTAAGTGAAGATCTTATGTTTATTTATACAGCAATGTTAAGGTTCCAGTTTCCTTCCCATTAAAGAGTAAACACAGAAGGATGTTTCCATTTATAGTGGAATGTAAAGTGCGTCTATCTGTTTTTTTGCCCTCTGTGTTGTTAGGAGGTTCTAATCCCCTCACAGTTTGGATTTCTTATAACTTGGTAATTACTGCCCTTTTTAATCGATGTTTCCTGGAATCATTGTATCACTGCCTGTTTCAGCGTCAGGGAAACTTTGAGATTATGGATCTGTTCTACAAATACTATGACAGGATGAGGTCAACACAGGCTACCATCTGGCCTCTCCTTACAGTCTGAAAGTTGCATTTGATTCAGTTTCAGGAAAATAGGTTTGAAGTTGTCTTTTCAAGATGTGTGAAACATTACTGTTTTTCTTTGTATTTGAAATATTTATATAATTTGCTGTGGTGCGATAAATGTAGGCAACCAAACCATTATATATAGTTCAAACACCTGAATATAACTAGAATTGTGTTTCACTGTTCACCCTATTCCTTTATACACCGGGTTTACAGTGTATTGTGTGGGGGCTGGGCTGAAAGCAATGGGCCACATTCTTCAACCTAGTTGGACAAAGTGAAGAATTGCCTTCTGGGTGTCCCTCCAGCTCAGTAAGAAAGAATATGTGTCTCTTATCTTTTGGAATTGGCTGAGACAGAGTTTGCCCCGGCCCTTTGTCCTCAGACAAACTCCACACTAAGGCCTTTGGTTTTGGGAAGGCAGAAAATGACATATTTTGTGTCTTCTGTCCTGGAAGGGCCGTGGTAGATTACATGCGAGCCAGCTGGCAGAGAAATCCCGCTGACATCTGGTGCGACTCATTTAAAGCATCCCTTACATAACCCTGGTGGTAAATTACCGCTGTACCTAAAAGGGTCGTATATATTCCATCTTTACAACCCTGGTGTCCATTTAATGCTTGAAGGATGACAACTATTTATATTATAATTTCTTTATAAAGGGACACATTAAGTTGTGAGGAGAGACCTACTGCAGTATTTCACCCATGCGTTCAACTTTTATCACGATCCCAATGACTCAAAAGAGCAATCGTGTCAGGAGAACGATATTATCAAAGCTCAAATGTTATGTGCTATGAAATCTATAGTGTAAACATACATTGGGTATTTGGTTTAGGGGGAGGTGTGCACCCTACGCTCCGGCAGAAAGGGGCTGTGAAACGAGGGTTATGGGTGGCGCCTGACTGCTCTTCTGAAATGGTATTTTTATACATCTGCTTTGTCTCTTTTAGCACTTTGGTAATGTGTCGCCATTTAAAGACCCATGTCAGCTTAATGTCTTTACTTCCCATGTCTTGTCTCAACGATCATACTATGTGTCACTCTATTCCAGAAGTTATACTCGACTGACTTTTATGTTTTTGGATTGCATGTTAAATCTCTATCGAGTGGTTTATGACTACTTGTTTGTATGGATCGAATATATCTAATAAAATTTATTAACGATCAGTAAATGGTTGATTGATTGACTGATGGATCGATTTCTGTGAAAATCTTAGAAAAAGCTGCCAGTTCTGCTGCTGGGCCACTCGGCGGACCTCCGTCCCGGGGAGTTTGTGGTAGCCATAGGTAGCCCCTTTGCCCTGCAGAACACGGTGACAACCGGCATTGTCAGCACGGCACAGAGGGACGGCAAGGAGCTGGGCATCCGGGACTCGGACATGGACTACATCCAGACTGACGCCATCATCAATGTGAGCAGAAGTCATTGACAGGCCATGTAGGGCGTCGGCAAATGGGTTCCTTCCCCCTAAAAGGAAAAAATAACTCCCAAATCCTGACAGTAGACTGTAGTTGGAGGTAGTCTGTTGTAATCTTTTGAAAAGTTCATAATGATTTAATTTGGTACTTACTTGTATGTTACATTCATGTTTTGTTTTTTTGTGTTGATG
Organism: Hiodon alosoides; assembly: GCA_025775065.1. Taxonomy (NCBI): domain Eukaryota; kingdom Metazoa; phylum Chordata; class Actinopteri; order Hiodontiformes; family Hiodontidae; genus Hiodon; species Hiodon alosoides. The sequence continues at coordinate 23,232 of JAOYSI010001484.1, read as the reverse complement.
GACAGTATGGAAATTCTGGAGGACCCCTTGTTAATTTGGTAAGATTTGTCATATCACTACTAATGAAGTGGCACAGAGGGTTGCTCACTGTGTAAGTTATATTAACCATATGTAACAGGGCCTGTGTCAATGATCTCATGGCTGGTAATGTTCACCTATGATGTCTTAGGATGGGGAAGTGATCGGAATCAACACCCTGAAGGTGACAGCGGGAATCTCCTTTGCAATACCCTCTGACAGAATCACACGTTTTCTCAATGAATCGCTCAACAAACATACTAAAGGTAGGCCATCACACTTAGCAGTAATTTGAGCGGCTACTGAAGCAAAAAAATTCTAAACTGCCTTGTGTCAGTCCTTATCTTTACTTATTTACTTTTAATCTTCTTCAAGCTGTTCAGGATTTTTGTGTGAATCATTGTAAACTGTTATAGGTAAATTTGACCAATGGCATAAGCTTTTGAGAAATTGTTTTATCCATTAATTAATGGATTACGTTAAAATAAAAGGCCTGGGTATTTAAGTAACCCCGTGCACATATAAAATGCCTTTCTTTCTGTCATCAAAAACACTGTTAACATTTGGCTCAGTGTGGACGTGGTGCCCAAGTGGTGCTGGGGGCCATTTGTCTCATTCATTTATGTATTTATTTTCGGAATGCTTCATCGTGTGTTTTATCTTGATTTTAGTCGAACAAAGCCTATTAAGGAGACTTTACCGTTTACCAAAGCCTCAGTCAATGGTCTCCGATGCAGGTGAGACTAATGAGGAGAACTCCACTCTGGCCCCAGCTACACTGTGCCATAAGAAAGAAAAAAAATTCAACCATGCAATGCCTGCAGAACTGAAAATGCTGCTGCTAGAGCTGACTCATGGCATGGTGTCCTTTCCCCCTGACGCATTGTCACAGACATCGTCTGAAACGATGGAAGGTGTGAGTTAGGCTCCTACAAAAAAAAAAACACAGCAGGGTAAATGAAATGAATATAAACCCTCATTGACTTCTCCGGTATATTCATGAATTAATGGAGCCAGCTTTTCTTCTGTTCCTCTTTAAGTGAGGAGTTGCCTGGGTTTTGTGTTTTGGAAAATCGTTCTTGTTTTTATTCTCGGAACACTCCTATTTACTGTCCTAAAGGCAACAAATTTGACCCATTTGGCACTTGGCTTTACAATAGAAGTTAATTCCCACCAGCTGGGCAGACGGTTCATTAGCATGTAGCAGGATTTAGCTAGCCGCAAGCTAGTCCTTTGTGTGTAATACAGAGAATACATTCCGGAAACTTTGCAATGCCTTTGGCGCTCAGAGTGATTTGAACCCATAAAACGAATTGGGAGTAAAAACATGAACCTAAACATGAACCTAATGATGTTTTAGCCTAAATTCTTCTCAAAACTGCCAGTGAA